>JAVQJL010052483.1:0-10849 GCA_036024295.1 Nannoperca obscura
TATTTCTTTAAAGTTAAGACTAGTTTAAAGTCATCTTCATTGAAAAGTACAGTGCTTTTCCTTCAAAAATAAGGACATTTCAATGTGACCCCAAACTTTTGAACGGTAGTGTAGATTTAAACAAAAATGGTCAGAATTGAAGTGAAATATCCCAACCTTTAGTCTATAGTAGAGGTCAATTCCCATGATGCATTGGCTAACATATTTTGTTAGACCCAAAATTCCCAAATCTTTAAAGACCTACACCACCAGTTTGTAACTCATGCTTTCTGTTATAACATTTAAGCCAAAATAACCCTGATGACATCACTATAACATAATCAGGATTATTTTTTTCAAACTTTGGAAATCTCTGAGGACATTTTACAACATACACATTCACATAGCAATACTACTCGTAATGAGTGAACTGAACTTCATTTGTAAAATGTCCCCTCTTTATTCTTTCCATTAGGTTTAAAAGCTGAGTAACCTTCTTGCCAATCAGCAACATGTTAGAGTTGAACTGCTCCCTGGCAACTCCTTTTCCAACTGGTTCCACAATTTTCAGTGACGTTGACTGCCCCGAGGCTGCTGTGGTGTGTGGGATGAATATCTCCTGGGTGTTGGCTAACGCGACAGCACAAGATCTGAATGACTTGTGCTTGAGTGAGGAGGAGTACCTGGCCAGACGTCTGGGACCTCTGAGGTCCCCTGTGTTCCTTCCCGTCTGTCTCACCTACCTCACCATCTTCATGATCGGCGTAATGGGCAATTCCCTGACCTGTGCGGTGATTTTACGCTTTAGGGTGATGCAGACGCCCACCAACTACTATCTGCTGAGCCTGGCTGTGTCTGACCTGCTGGTCCTGCTGCTGGGCATGCCATTAGAACTCTATGAGATGTGGCAGAACTACCCCTTTCTGCTCGGGGAGGGAGGCTGCTACTTCAAAACCTTCCTGTTTGAGACTGTCTGCTTCGCATCCATCCTCAACGTCACAGCGCTCAGCGTGGAACGCTACGTAGCGGTGGTGCACCCGCTCAAAGTCAAACACATGACCACACGTGCTCACGTCAAGAGGGTCATCGTCATGCTGTGGGTGCTGTCCATGCTGTGTGCTGTGCCAAACACCAGCGTGCATGGGATCATGGTGCTGCCTCCATGGTTTGGACGACAGTTTCCCCAATCTGCTATCTGCTGTACGTATAGAATTAAAGTCTACAGCCATGCGAGCATGTTAATGTGCTCATAATGACAACGCACTGAACACAAAATACAGCTGAAGTTGATGGCACTGTCATTAGTTTGGCAGGTAGCAAATGTATTGGACAAACTAAAGAATTTCACCAGATGATTGTGCAAGAAAAATACCCAGGGGATCCCTAAAGTTATTACAATTCATCCTGAGGTGGGCATGAATATCTGACAAAATGTCATATCACTCCATTCAATTGTTAACAAGACATTTCACTGAAAATCACAAATTCAACCTCATGGTGGTGCTACAAGAAAGGTCAGGAGATTGCTAAAGTCTTTGGGGAACACTGTTTGGGAACCACAAATGTCTGTACCACATTTTATGGTAAGTAATCTTATAGCTGTCACAAAATACCTTAGCCTGCTAATGGCGCTAGAAGAGAAATCAGGAGATCACCAAAGTCAGTAGGGTTTACCTCTGGCAACCACGAATGTCTGTACAAAATGTGGCAACAATCCAACTTTTAGTCATTGATGTTTCAGTCTGGACAAAAGTGGTGGACCAATCAACAGACCAATATTTGCAATGGTATATGAAACTTTAATATACATGCATATACCTATGATCATGATTTGACTGACAACTCTACTCTACCACCCATCCAACCCCCCGACACCCTTTGTTACATCTCCATCCTCAGTTGTGGTCAAGCCCACCTGGATATACAACCTGATAATCCTGATTTCCACGTTGGTCTTCTTCCTGCTCCCCATGCTGATGATTAGCATTCTCTACCTGCTCATTGGCTTGCAGCTGCACAGAGAGAGGGTGATGACCGTAGTGGACACCAGGTGTAGCTTTGGACCGGAAAGTCTCTCCAAATCCCACATGCAGAAGCTGAGCAAACGCAACTTTCAAGTAACCAAAATGCTGTGTAGGTGTCATTTTTTCCCCTCAAACTGCTAAGGAACAGAAAACTGAATTTAAATTGATTGACTGCATGAGTGTTTACACCCATTGTTCCCGTCTGCATCTGTTATTTGTCCATGCTATTTTTTTTGTTTTGCTATTTTTAACTTGCATGCGCATCTGTCTCAGCTTGATCTTGTCGTCTGACACATGCTGGTGATGAGATTGACGTCATGATTCTCAATGTGTTTGGGAATGATATGGGTACATACAATTCCTGTGTGTGTGTGAGTGTTTCCATTAGTCAAGTTGAGTATTATTCACCTAAACTGTCCATCTGGCCTGTCCAGGTATGCTGGTGGTTGTGTTCAGTCTTTGCTGGGCGCCCTTCCATGTGGACCGCTTGATGTGGAGCTACATGGACACCTCGTCTGAGCACCACCTCAAGGTCTTTGAGCACGTCCACATCGTCTCTGGAGTCTGCTTCTATCTGAGCTCTGCCATCAATCCCATCCTCTACAACCTCATGTCCACCAGGTTCAGAGAAATGTTCAGTCACATTACCTGTTATTCTAACAGCTGGCAGACTCGCTCCAGCTTACAGATGACACAACGCAGCACCATGAGCGAGATGCCCAACAGTACATGTTGATGGTGATAGTGATCCAGTCTGGGCTAAAGCAAGTCCACGAACATTATACACTATATATTTAAGTAGCCCACAGAGTCTTGAAATGAAAAGGTCTTAGCCCCAAATGGAAGGATATTGCCATAAGTGGTGGGGGATGTCAGACGAAGATGACCAGATAACACATTGTATGGATAGAACCATGTGATCGAAAGCTACGTGACATGATTTAAGAGATGCACTTTGCAAATTTGCAAACTTGCATTCTGTACACTCTTCCACTGTATCTGGAAATCATCCAGACTGCAGAAACATCTACAGTAACTCAGATCCCATTTAGAGAGAGGACCAATAAGACAACATACTGAATAAAGCGAAAAGATGACATTGATCTTTTTCTGATGACAATGTTCGGATGAAGAATGAAATTATCATATAAATGATGCAACAGCATTCTTATGCATAGGAAATTTAACCCATCAACTGCTTGAAAAGAAAATCATTTCTACATGTGCACTTGTGGTGAATGTGTTTATTGTATACACTGTATAATGTAAAGCATAACATTTCCAGGCTTGCTTTTTAACTGCTGTACAGCGCTGAGTGGCAACAGAAACACGCTTTCACAGCAAAGAATGAATGCATAATGGCTGCTGTTTAAAAGCAAGAATTTGTATGGCAATGATGAATAAATCAGAGGGGAACATGAAGGTCAACTGAGCGAAGCACAGGAATAAACATGTTTGTTATGGTATTTATAACCAGTGACCAAGCTGATTACTCAGGTGCCATACAAGTTAAAAGTTTAAATTATCTTCTGAAAATAGTTGGTGTAATGATTTAATGTCAACTGCCACATTTCCACATACATTATTTTGATAATGGTGTTGTGTAATTACTTATACAATTGTTTAAAGTTGAACTAGAAATTGTTGGTGTTGTTTCACGTATTGAATTAATTGCTTTAACATTTTGCAAATTAAAGACAGTACCTTTGTATAGGACCTGTGAATATGTATCTACTGTTTCATCAAAGAATGCATGTTTTTCTCAGCATGTACCCTTGAAATAGTAAATCTGATTCCACAAGCTGCTTTGAACATCAGTGCTTCTGGTAAGATGTGCTGGCAGAGATATTGTTCTTATTACTGGTTTGACTCGGATACGAGTGTGTGACGAATGTGTATAACGAGTCTTTGCACTTGTTTTCATGTTCAGACTCCTTTAAAACAACCAGAGGGCTGTTCAGTAAAGCACGCTAAAAAAAGAGGGGATTAAAGTCCAGCAGGACTTCTGTGTAAACACCATGGTTAAAGTGCTGCCCAAACAATACGTTGTTTATGAGTAATGAGGTCTGCCAAGAGCCACGCAAACTTTTCCACTAGGCTGCGGAAAACTAATTTGTACAAATGGAGATGATGATTGTGAGGTGTAGAGGCTAAGGGGAAAGATGATGTCACCGGGTCAATAACATGGGAAAAAATGTTATAATGAAAGACATAAAACAGAAGGAGGACAAAAGACAAAGATGAGCTAACTGACGGATAATGACAAATCACTTTGTAATAACACCAACACTAATGGACAGCGATCTACCCACAACGTCCATAATTCCACTATAACAGAATACACTGTTTACCGGCTCCGCAAACAGACTTGCATCACAGTATCACCCAAGTAATGGTATTCATTCAAGAGCCCAGATATTATTACCCCTGTGGCACTTTTGATATGACTTTAAAGAATAATATGAGAAGAATGTGGCACGCTGTGAAATTAAAGCACAAATTAACCCAAATGAGAAGCTTGATGTGTCTCATTTTGACTTTCACTCACAGAAACAAGCAGAGATCTGGAAGTTTCTACTTGCTGAAAACCATAAAATCCCAGAATTGGAAACAATAAAAAATCTATGTGACACTCAGTAGGAGATGTAGGAGGAATTCATTGGAAAGTTTGTGGCCTCACATCACTGGTTTTGTTTCTGTTCAAACTCAACCTACATGAATATTTATATAAGAAATGTATATGCGTCATCCTGACATGTTTTGACTCACAACACAATGTAAGTAAAGAGTTACACTTTTTAACTTGCAACGGCAAACTTATAGGCCACTCCTATTAAAGCCATAGATGGTAGGGGATAGAAATCAAGGAGCTAAAGCTCTTACAGTATTCCTTATGACACAAAAATAATCATTTGAAATAACTTGACAGATATGGAGGAGATATGATTCACTGCAGTGATGTGAGGTGTTTTATAATAAGATGAGTGTACAATTATTGTGAGGATGGGGACTGACACTGATGGTCTCACTCGAACTCCAATACATTAAAACAATAGTAGTTGAGAAAAATGATAGAGAAGACGTGACACTAATACGTCCTTGACCTGATGTGTTAAGCAGAGACCAGAGCACGTAGTGCTGGGCTGCAGCTCAATCAGCTGAAGACACAGGTATGCTGATGCTGTCTAGACCCCAGTGATGACCATCCAACCTTTTCATATCACTCACAATGGTGAGTATTCTCTTCACCTCCTCCTGCTGGGATCCTGAACAGCTTATAGGTGGGCGTAGAGAATGAATGGTTGGAAATTAACCAAGTACACAGATTCAGGAGCAAATGTAGGCCTCAGGAGAGAATTTTCTTTAAAAAAAACCTGGCCAGTGAATGATATTGTAAAAAACAGCATTAGGGGGCATTTTCTCTTCCTCCCTCCTTTAAATTGCTTGTTCAGACCAGTATTGGAGTGTCAAGGTTGTGCTACAACATTATTCAGTTGGGCGCAACAAGCCCACGTACTTGTAGATAAATGTAATTACAACACTACAGCGAAAGTCAGCGTAAGCTCAAAGTAATTCAGAGACTGTCAATATTGTTAGATAAAAGGGAAAAGGGAATATCAACATTGATTAGACTCTGGCACTGCTTCACTGTCTTCATTTTCTCCTTGTTATACCTGTGCCCTGTGTCTTGGTGGATGAGATACAAAAGCTTTTTCACAAAAGACTGGTAAATCCCAGGACACAGGAGTTCTGCTGCAATTGCATTCTCCTCGTGTTTATAAGTCTGATGCTCTTGTGCTCAAATGATGTATACACCTACAAAGTCAAGAGGGAGAAACTCCCCAGGAGAGCAGGAGAAAGTCACGGTTCACATGGTCCAACATCTTTTCTTTTTGTGTTTTTAGCTGCACTATCATCGTATCTCTGGGGACAATGTCAGTCCGTCTGTCAGTCCATCGCATTGTTCGAGACTCATATGTCAGCTTTTAGATGATTTGCCATGACATTTTATACAGACATTCATGGTCCCCAGAAGATGAATCCCAATGACTTTTTTTTGGATTCCCTGACTTTTCTTCTAGCACCAACATGAGGTTCAAATTTGTGGTTATATCACTGTAATTATTTTATTCCCTATTTAGCACAAAAAGAGCACAAGCTTGAGAGCAATATCTTGCCCCTGAAATTAACTCGCACAACAACATGAAGAAAAGAGCCCATAGCATAGAGGAGTTCCACACTGTAATTTGCAGAAAGGTGTTAAGTGCGTTGTTACCTGGAGGGATTGTTTTTCTCCACTACTGAGGGTTGAGTTAATTAGGTTTGGTAGGAGTGTTTTTTTATTATAAAAAACTCATTTGCAACTGTGACATAACCCAAACCCTGCAAATATGGACATCTGTACATATTTGTCTTTATCTATTTTGTATTGAAGTACATGAGTTTCTGTAATCAAAATTATCTTTTAGCATCCGTTTGTTGACAGTTCATTCTGAAATGTGTTTAAAAAACAACAACAGCATCTCTGTACTGATTAGTTTAGATTATTTTTAATGTTGCCAATCTCTCTCAGTAGCTTGTAATTCATTATAAATTAAATACAATCAGTTCAGTGTGATTAGGTTGATGTATGGTTTTGAGTAAAGAAAACGAGTGTTAAAGGCAACATTGTACTGGGTTTCAGATCGTATAGCTGTTGGGAAAATGTAAATGAATGAATAAATTGCGAAATATGTGAACTGTAAATGGTTTATGACTACATTTCTTATTTTATTGTCATGTGGAAATTATTATTTGTTCAATTTTGGTTTATGTCCAAATTCCTGCAAAGAGTAATGACACCCATCAGCCTCAGCTTTGTGTTTAGTGCTAATAAGAAAATGTAAGCATGCCATCGTGTTAAACTAATATGGTGAACATGGCAAACATTATAGCTGCTTAACAGAATGTTACCATTGTCACTTTGATGTGATGCATTTAGTTCAAAGCACCTCTGTGCCTAAGTACAGCCTCACAGAGCAGCTAACGAGGCTGCAGACTCTTTAGTCTTGTTAACAAAAAGATAAGTGATTTACTAAAACAACTGGGCACAGTAGTTTTAGCAAGGCAATTAGTCCTTTTTGACATTCACCTGATGTAGCTACAGGACCACTGAAGCGATAATGTGAGCGTGACACAAAGATCAGAGACAGAGGTTAACACCAGCTTTTAAGTGAGAAGCAGGTCCAGGCTGCACAAGCCATGTGATTGGTATAACTACAGAGCCAAGTTCATCTTAGGCGTGTAGTCTTAATTTATTAAAGTTTGTGAAACCCTGAAAGGGTCCACTGCACGTTCCTATCAGAAACCAAATACCAGCTGCAATACCAGCAGCTTAAACCTTAGTGTAAGAAAAGCTGCGACTTCATGTAGTTTTCCGTCACTCTGATATGATCTATTTAATAAAGCAGGAGAGCAGTTGGCCGCCCTAACAAAAGAGCTGGAAGTTTACCAGCAACATCCTCTTTGAGTCTGTGTTAATGCAATGTTCCGTACAACAGAGAAATATTATATTGTTTCAGCACTGGATAAAATAATTTTTTACATAAAATACTATCTGTTTACAGTTGTGGCAGAAGAAGAACATCTAAATACATACATCCGTGTCAGCTTGTATGTCCACACATCAAAAGCATGCATTTATCGCTGGACTGATTAGGGGAGCGCACATATGCATATATGGCAATTCATTTCCTTTTGTTTGAATTGGGATTATAATTACTGCATTTTTTTTTTTTTTGTCCTTTTCTCTGTACAGCACTTTGAATTGCATCCGTGTATGAAAGGTGCTATATAAATAAACTTGCCTTGCCTTAGCACCTATGCCCATTGGCAAAATCTCTTTGGCCACATACGTGTTGCTCTAGACACTACCCTTTATTGTTGAGAGAGACAGAATGATAAAAGCAATAAGCAACAACTGGATTTCAAGCATTTCAGGATGTCAACATTTCCCTCATTACGTAAATGCAGCAACACAGCCTTGTGTTGTTCTCCAACAATTAATGTGACAGTTGACTTTTAATAAACATGTTAGATTGTTGAAGTCGCAACTAATTATTTAAAGGCAACGTTAAATGAGAAATAGCTGTCAGGTCTTTTTTTTTTTTATGGCATTGCTTCAGTACGTTTACAGTAAAAGGGTATAAATCCCTTTCATCTGAAAAGAAAAGGCCGCTGAAGGTGAGTTGCTCTTTTCATATCGTTAATGAAAGTTGTCAGGAAAGGGCTCTGTTTCAGAAAGATAATATATTGTATTTTTTAATGCTAATGAAATACTGAAAAGTGACTCTTTTAACAAGTCAAGTGAAATCTACCTGAGCATCATCTACTGACACATGAGGTTCATCACTGCTCTACAAAGCAGCCTGGCTGTTAGGGTTTACCAGTAAACCATTTGTTTCCTTGCATATTGACTATGGCCTTGATGACTGAGTAATCTCTCGAAATCCTCCGATGTTACTACTAAGTGTTGTCTACTTTCACACACAGAAGGGAAATCAGAATACTGGAAAAAAAACTGCAATTTGGTATTATTAGTCGACAATATGGCGTTTTGTTTTAGTGGCCCGACATAGATGGAATTCTTAATAGAGTCGGTGATAGATGGTTGAGTTGAAGATCTAAAAAAATTTAGAGCTCTCGTTGTTTTGTTTTCATAAGCCTTGATTATCCAGACAATTCTCCACACGTGTTTCTGTAACAATGTAGAATGGTCTGTCAGAGCCCATTTTTAAGATTGGACAGTGGGGAAAAAAAGTTTGTGTTTTTATCACGGCGCTAAGCCCATAATTAGATGAAAATGACCTTCCAGATTTGAGATCTGAGGGGAAATGTGTGTGTTTGAGAAGAGCTGTTTTACAGAAAAATGTTAACCCTCATTTCTATCAGTTTTCATAACATCACATGGGCACAAAAACAGGGCAAGAAACACTTAAAGTCACTGCAACCCATTGGTGGCGCTACGTGGAAAATGAATAGCAAAACACTATACTATAAGTAGTATAGTACATGCTGCTTCAAATGAGGCTTTAACATGGCAAGTACAATTTAGTTTGGCCAACCTGTGGGTTTGCATAAAACTGTGTGATCATGACTGCATGTGTTTGTTTCTTTTTAACGATGCTGCTATATCTAGAGCTCTGCAACTTTTCCAATGTTACCATAACTGATTGATTGAAACACTGTCCAGACTTAATAATGAGTTGATGAGTTCAGAGTTGTGATAAATTGGAATTGGATCTGAATGGTATTTAATCAAGCTCTTCCCTACACTTTACATTCACATTAGCATTCTGCTAGCTGGACGGCTAGCTACATTGTTGTTGTTATTGTGTAGATATTTTAATCAGCCAGTGCCCATTGCCATTGCATCAGCTGTCTCACACACATTTACTTTCCCATTATGGCGATTTAGCAAATTCTGAATGGTGCGTGTATGATTACAGCCACTCTGTTTAGTGAAGCAGTTTAAATCACAACCCAACATAATTAACTGATTCACTTTGTCTTTAAAGCTTACTCCATTTATGCTCCCAGCCCCTCTGCAAAGAAGTTCAGTCACCTAAATGAATAGGGCCGTGTCTTTGAAACAAATGTGCAACAGGATAACGGGGGAACTGTGAAAAATGTTTCCAGAGTTTGCACATTGTGTTAAGCCACCATTTAAAGTCCTGTCAATACCTGCAGCGAAGTATTGATCTCCCGAGTCCTCTTGAAGGCCCAAAGCTTTACTGCATATCGATAGATTATGTAGATTCACTTTGCAGTGTTTTGATGAGCTGTCTGTGCTATAATATAAGACCATGACAACATCTATTTATGTGACTGGAGTTGTTGTTCTGAATTTCAAAATAGGCTTCTGGGCTGCCAACGGGCAAACTGCAAATACTTTGTGATTTTGGAGAAATGGCTGATGGATAAGGCACGGAATACAGTTCATCTGACTCTTTGCAGACTGAAATTTACAGTCATAAACCAAAATATACATTTTGACACAAAAAAAGCTTTTAAAGTTATTGCGAATACTTTCTGAGTTCCCTTTTTGTATTGCAGCTGTTGACGCTTCTTTGAGGGGGAAAACAGGATTAGGTAGTAAAGTAAATTGCGCTGTCACTTTGTGATGGGTACTGAGGCTGCATTTGCCTGTGACACTACTGCTACACAGACTGACTTAAACGCAGATGACAAGGTGTTGCTATGGAGACCTTAGCGAGGAACCTGCAGCAACCTATCCATGGACAGTGTATGCAAACACAAAGATGAGTGCATCTATAGCACTATAAAACATCAAAGGCATCTAGGACAAACGCTGTCTCGGCAATATTGGGTATTTTAATTAAACCAAAGGAACAATGTGACAAAATCTTGTTTATTCAATATACACTGACAACAGTGAAGTATATTCACAGGTGACCACATACAATTTCACATGATGAATACTGTATATTTGACTGTGAAGTAACCAAATCAGAAATACGAAGCAACTATGTAATGTCATTGAGTGGTACAGCATATTATAGCTATGTGTTCAGTCATTTGTGTTAAGTATGCAACACACTGAAGCAAATAATGGTGGCTAGAGATTTACATTTTTCACTCATAAGGACAGCCAGACCAAAGATTGGCCTGCCATTGTTATCGGCAGATATTAGCATATCACCGGTATGTTAAAATGGTTGCCATTACATAATTTGACTACCAGAGAGCACTGACAAATGTATTTTTAGCGTGGCTCTAACGATGGCAATGGCGGCCTTGCTGGTCATTCAATTGGTCCCCCACTTTCGCCCAGACTGATATTTATT
>JAVQJL010052487.1:0-17358 GCA_036024295.1 Nannoperca obscura
GTGTCTGCCTCCCGTACACAAACTGGAAGCTGGTTCCACATAAGAGGAGCTTGATAGCTACCAAGCACCAACTTCTGGGTCTGAAAAGTGAAGCCAGTGAGGAAGTGCTTAAAACCTGTAATCTTCCTAATGGCCAGCAGGGGGCAACTCCACTGGTCGTAAAAAAAAAAGTAGTCAAATTGTATAGAAGTCTATGAGAAAATGACCTTCCTTCTGCTCTTTGCTGACGCAGTGTCTCTGGGCTAGGAAGAGCAGTCAGGCTGGCCGAGCTCCGGATCCGGCAGCAGACCACCTTGCAGACACCCGGCCTGTCTAGACTACTGGGAATGTGGGAACGAATTGTATCTTGCACAAATTAATCAAAATGTGAGAAATATTCTTTTTCTCTCTATGGCCACTCCAGGGGTCGATTAGTGCAGCTTTAAATATGATCAATGTTATGCCAACACATAAAATGACAGATGTTCAGTGTTTCCCCCAAATATTTAACAATGGTAATGCTATGTAATGCTATGTTAATGATAATTTCATGGAATGCAATTGAATGATTGAATGAAATTCCCACTGACAACCAGTGCAGTGAATATAAATCAGTTATAGTTACATTACGAACCCCCCCCCCCCCTTCTAATAAAATCAACTTAATAAAAATAAGTTTAATGTGAAGAAAAGAGAGAGAGAGGAAGGAGGGGGGTGAGAGTGGAAACAGGGAAAGAGATGGTGGGTTTGAAGTGACTCATCAATGGTGTGTATGTGTGAGGCCCGAGGCAGGACTCAGGCCCCACCATCGACTCCCACAGGGGGACACTAATGACAAACATCCTGCTTCACGGCGCAGGAGACACTCCATGCATCACATCTGCTTCTTATTCTCACCCTGCTTACTCTTACTCGCTCTTTCTCCTTAGAAAAACTCTGTTGCTTTGTGTCCACACACTCACAGACACACACACACACACACAGATACGCACAGCTGTTGTTGCACCATAAAGGAGAACAAGGCAGCTTGCACATACTTTTCCTGCTCGTTGCTAGAGACACAGCAGTGCATCCCCGTCAACTTCCTTGTTGATAATAAATGAGTGGTTCACTGTGTGGTCGGGTGTGTTTGTTGTACATGAATTATTCAGTGGGGTGTTAATGTTGTGAAGGAAATACAATTTGAAATGCTTCAACAAATCTGTATCTGTGTCAGATAGGAGACTGAAATGCTTTTTAGCTCTTCTTTTCACAGCAATTTGCACTTATTTGATCTCTCTGTGGGCACAGAGAAGAAAGAAATTTCTGTTTTCCTGATAAGTTTCCTGTATTTTTTTCTTATGTAGAAACTTGAGCATAATTATCCCTTCCACTAACAGTGCCTATAAATGTAGAATTTTCATTTTTTATCAATCAAAGGGGATTAAATGTTTATTTACACTGATCAACAGAAAAAGACAATGGAATGTCAAAGTGAAAAAAGATCTCTAAAAAGTGATTCAAAAGGTATTCTCCTCTTTTAATCGCTAGAGGGAAAGTTAGAAGTCCATCCTCTCGGAACCAAGAATGACTGTACCAAACTTCAATTCAATCCATCGAATAGTAAAATAGAGATAGTTATTTCACAAAAAGCTATAAAATGTCAACCTCATGGTGACATTAGATGAAAAATCAATAGAAAGTAATTGGGGAATATCCTCTGTGGACTATAAATATCTGTACATGTACATGGAAATCCATTTTGAGAGATTTCAGTCCGTACCAAAGCACTGGACTGACCATCTGATGACAGACAGCAACCACACCGCAAGCATGGCTAAACAAGAAGGAGACTACTGATGGAGGCCACCAAGAGACCAATAACAACCCTGAAGAAGTTCCAAGCTTCAGATCGGAGACACTGTCTTCATACAATAGCTGGCCGGGTGCTTCACCAGTCACAGCTTTTTGGAAGAGAGACAAAGAGACAGAGACTCGTAATAAAAACTCACATGACATCTGAAGAGACTCTGAAGTCAACTGGAGGAACGTTCTAAAGTTTAGACTAGAGCATGAAGTCATTTCACCACATATCTGTCAAAGGGAAAACCCATAAACAAATACTTTGTGACAATGTAGCTGATTTCCTGCCAGCTGTTGTGCCTGCTGATGCTGAGTCCTTTCACTTCACAAAGATTTATTTATAATGGTGCTAAATTTAAAATGTCTGAATGAACAATGAGAGAACCAAAATCCGTTCACACACACAACCAACCCAGCGGTTGCAGACATTTACCATTTACCTTTGGGCATAAAAGGGCTATTACACTGTCAATACATGTACGTCATAAAATCTATGCGTGTATTTCCTCTGGCCATTGTTGTTGGTGTGGTGAGCTGTCACTGCAGTGAGTTGTGGAACTGAGAGCCTGCAGCGCTGCTGATAACCTGGGTTTGTGTGTAAATGTGTGTGTGTGTGTGTGTGTGTGTGCGCGTGTGTTTGAGAGAGGCAGGCTTGAGTGACGCAGCAGAGAGAAAACACAAAAGAACGCTGCCTTAGAGGAAAACAGAAAACCTGAAGGTGCCTCCCAGTGTCTTTCTGTTTTTTTTATCTTAGGAAGGAAAGTGTTTTCTATGTCATAATCCAGTCTGATGGGTCTTTAAATTGATTCCATGATGCATTAGGAGCTTTTTGCATAACCATAAACCTCCAACGACACATTTCTAATAAATTTAACATATTAAACATAAACATTTGGAATAATTGAGACACAGCCTGCTGTCTCTGTGTAAGAAACAGAGGGTCAGAGACAGGTTTAACTGAGGATACAAGAATTATGGTCTTTGGTGGTACTAATTCAGTTATTATCTGCCCTATTCTGCATTATTCTAATGATCTAATGTAGGTTATCTCTAAAAATAACATGATAATAATAGTCTTTCCCTTGCTTTATTTCCCTTTCATCTTCCTTATTTGTTAAAAGCAAATACAATCAGAAAGCGCTACATGAGTGCCCCCCTCTGGAGAAACATCATAGTACAACAGAAAAAATGGAAGAAAATAAAGCTCGTGTCAATTCATAAGCATTTATTTTATCTGAAACACTACAAAGACTCCTTTTTTAAATTAAGCCCCATGAAGTGAAAAATACAAGCAATATGCACAGAGCATTGCTCCCATCAAGTAAACCTACATCACTGGCTTGTGTATGAACAGTGTTGATCATGAAGCTACGTTTCAGTTTAGACAGTCTTTCAAGTGGGTTCCAGGTACGTTTCAGGGCTCGAGACCGTGTTGGTAAGAGCAAATCAAGTTCAGTCCAAATGGCCACAAAGCAAGTCTCTCACTCAGTCCCCTGCAGGGTGAGTCATCAGTCCAAACCACTGAGCTGAGTAGTAACGTGGCATCAGGAAGGGGCTCAGGCAGGGAGGGGTCACCACCAAATGAGGCAAAGTCACAGTTATACAATCAAATAAAATATGCTACAATAGTATCATTCATCTTTTTAATATAATATTGTATTCTTTAGTTATTACTTGTGTGTATATTTGGATGTTCATGTTTATCTGTGAATGAATTTATGCATGATCCCAGCACATAGCCTGTGATGTGTGCATGTTGACCTGGGTGGTGAACTGCTACATACAACTGGCCTGGCAGTGATAAATAAAATTGTATACAAATGAATTGAATTGAATAATTACATCGCTATCTATAGATTATCCCAACATATAACTGGGATATAGAAAAATGGCCAGTGTAGTAATGTGTTTCACTCACCATTATCTTGTCATTTAAAATTATATTCAAAGAACAACAAAAAAACTATAATCATTTGGCCATTTGTGGTCAAACAAAATCTATTCTGGGCCAATGTCAGCCCATCTAATCTGTCAGCTATTTACAGAGGTCTAATACACATAACATCATGTTGAGTTTGAATGGCAGTAGATGGTTTAACCGTGGCTGGTGGTTGGGCTGTGCGCCTCTGTGAGAACCTCCTGGGTTTCTCTCCAGCTGATGTTTCTCCTCTTTGTGGCCGTGGAGGGTAACGGGCAGTTCTTCTGGGCGGAGTTCAGCCTGAATCGTCCTTCGTGCTCTCCTCCGGTTCCTCCACGGTGCCGCTGTCCGACTCCTCCTCTATGGCGACGCGCGTGTCCGCGGAGGAGCACAGGGAGCTGATGCTGCTCTGCTCCGTGCATAGCGCGCACGCGAGCGGGGAGGGCAGCCCGCCCTCGTAGTGGAGGTGTTCAAAGTGGTTGCCGTGGTTACCGCAGAAAGGCAGGGACACCTGCACCGAGCGCAGTCCCGAGACAGCGGCGGGAAAGGTGAGGCTGTGCTTCTTGGGCAGCGCGCCCCACTCCCGCTGCTCCTCCTCGTGCACCAGGCGCGTAAAGATGTTGATCCTCCTCTTCTCTCTCCTTTTGGACCGGAAGTAGCCCAGCATTATACCACAGAGGAAGATCCCGTAGAAAGACATGACTATTAATATGTACAGGTACGCGTTCCCGTCGCTTTTGTCCGCCTGGGAGCCCGCGGTGCTCTGTGTGTGCAGGAAGAGGCGTTTGGGTGATGCTGTGGAGTTTTCCAGGTGCTCCATGCTTGCAGTGCAGTGGACCTAAAAAGTGCGCGAAGAAATAATACAGAAGTACATCAGTGCTTGTAAGGATTTTTATCAGCTTTACGCACGCTTTACGCACATGGACAGGTTCTCAATGAGTGGAGTTTTAATGCAAAGTGATGAAAAACTGTGAAAACAAACATTTGTAGCGTCATTATACACCCACAACTAGGACGCCATGGACAAACATGTTTTCAACCCCCTTACTAAATTATGACATTTCATTTGGGCAGGTCGAACAGTGAAACCCTCTATACCTTAACTCCAAAACATGGTCATTGCAATGGAAAGCAAATATAATGCAACAAAAGTAGTAATCAAAGTCTGCATACTCTTTATAATTTATTGTATTTTTTAAACATGGAACTTTAAAAAGCATACGTTTCTATCATGATGCTTAACATCTTAACTTCTGCTTAACAACTTCTCATTCTTATTAAAACACAATGTTGATTTTGAAGTTTTAAATCTATGTTATCTTTTAATGTGGCATTTCTTTATGTCATGTGCTGAAGAAAACGTTTAGGAAAAGTTATCAAAAGTCTACACAAAATGATCTAGTTTATATAAAACTAAACTAACAATCTATTAACAATAATGACAAATTCAAACATTGTCTACTCACCAAACTGAGGGGCTAAGTCTCATGTGAACCTTTTGGACTTGTGTCGTCTTGCAGCTCTTGTGGAGTTTGGCAGCTCTGCTACACGATGAAGTTATTTATATAGAGACCCTGGAGTGTCATCATGAGTCACATGATGGAGACAGATTGTAAGATGAGTCCTGTACCTACGGTATGGAAGCCCTGAAGGGACGTTATGTTAAAGAAAACTGGAAATTAACATTATTCATGCCTGTAGGGGATTCTTATGAAATCATTAAATGCCCACGAGTATTTTAAAGTTACTAACTTACTGAAGAATGACTAAATCATCTCTAGAGTCCAACAGAAAGCGGTCCGTGGGTGTGTGATGGAAAAATACATTACAAGGAGAAACTGCAACTCTTTAGAAACCAGTGAAAAAGTGAATTAATTGTATAGGGTTGCTCAATCACACTCTCTGTCAGAGTGTATAATGATGCATGGACATATCTACACCACACTGGACCAGTCTGCTTATTTTTTATCAAGCCTCCGCACTATCCTGGGGCACTAACAATAAATACATTTGCTCTCCTCATCTCATCACACTGGATTTTTTGATTTCATTGCAAATGAACCTAAAACCTATGAATGCAATCATGCAAAACAGGCGAGGTGGAAATGACAGATGGACTGCAATCAAAAACCAATGATTCCTTTCAGTAAACTCACCAATGCACATATGACCAGTGTACAAACCCCACTGCCCTCCTGTTCACACTGTTCACCCACGACTGCAACCCCCGACATGGAGAGAACTCAGTTGTGAAGTTTGTGGGGAGGGAGCGAAACACCATGAATGCAAGAGGGAAATCGTATCCCTGCTGGAAAATATTCAGCCTATAAGGACATTTATTTTGTATCTCCAGTAAAATCCCAGTGGTAGAAGAAGTATTCAGATCCTTTACTTAAGTATCATCAGCAGAATACCACCCATTCCCCTGTAATTGACGTATTTGTAAGCAGTATTTTACTGTTGTAGCTGCTCGAGGTGGAGCCAGTTTTTACAATTTTATATACAATTATATAATTTGGTGGTTTAATCCTGTTTTCCAAACTAGGGGTTGGGCCCCAACGAACAAAAAAATCTGGGAGAAGGATAATTAATGTATCTTCAAACATTTGTAAAAATGTTTTTGCATTTTTTGGACTTAAATCTTAGCTTTTGTTGTGAAATATTGGATAATTTGTAACCACAGGTTGGGAACCATTGGTTGCATGCTTCTTGTCTTTTGTCTTTAACACTGCATTGCATTGAATAAGCTTAACATGTTAATTTTCAATGTAAAACTAATTAACTTAACTTTTACTGTCAAATAAATGTTATGGAGTAAAGTGCAAAATCTCATATAATGTAGCATGAAATGGAAACTCAAGTAAAGTGAGTTTTTCACTTCACCACGGCAGAATTCTATGTTACAGATATGATTTTTGGAAACAGCACAAGCTTAGTAACATGATCAAGTCTCCTCAAATTGAGATATAATCCTGCAGCTGCTTAGTGCGTGCAACACCCACTTTGTGATGCCTCTTTCTGTGAGACTACAGAAACCAAGAGCGTAATAAGTATCAAATTCACAGGCAGAGGACATCTTTTTGCCGGTTTAGTGCTGTTCAGTCACTCTAAGGGTGGCTCCTTTTATTTAAAAAATGCAAACTCCAAATGACTGAATTAATTTGATATTGACTGAACCCCTCCCTTTCCATCAGACACAGCCAGGGTTCAGACAACACTGAAAATTTACACCTCAATACCGTAATGATGGTGAGCATTAATGGTTGAATTGGATTAGGTTCCAGTCACTCATGACTATTATTGAATCTGTGAAGGCTGATTTCATTCACTTCCTTTGTTTCAGCTCTACAGACATAAACAAATGTCATCATCTGTCTGTCTTTTGGTCACGTAGGCATCGACTTCACACAGACGAATGCTGGACACAAAACAATTATAGTGAGTAATACTTTCAGTCTAAACACTCAGACTTGGTGATTGTGGCAGAAATATTCAGTGTATTTGTCCAAAACAATAAAATACTCCTGCATGTAGACCAAACACAATCTTTATTTACTTCATTTGAGTTTTCTTTCCAAAGGCAAATTACAAATAAATAGTTGGATGCACTTATGTTACAAGGCAGGCTCCAGATACAGAGAGGGAGTGGAGCTCCAACACAGGTCTATGATGACAAAGCTTCATTTAAAATAGAGGCAATACATGTGCTTCCTCTGCCGATCACAGCTCCACATACATATGTACACTTGAGGAGAAGTACGGACTTAAAAATCAGACGCGACTCAGAATCACAAGAGAAGGCAACAGGTGTCACATTGTGAGGGATGCTGTGTGTGTTTGTGCCGTGTATGGACTGGGTGAGTCGCTCACTTAGTCACACTCGTGCAGATGACAAAAATATGGGACAAGGCATTAAGCTGGTAACGATGGTCCTGCGGAGTGAAACATATTACACACAGAAGTCGCGCTTACAAAAGTGTGCTCATTTTTCAACTGGTGCACCCATGCACATTCAGAAAGTGTTATTTATGTCCTCTCTGTAATCAACGGCCTTACTTGGATGGAAAGGAGACATTTTCATATTACTAAATTGCTATGATTTATCAAAGATGACAATGATTACAGTCATTTCAGCTGTAATATGTAAATGTTCATTTTTGTGCACGATGTGCTCTACAGAGCACATAAAAAAGTATTCTCTGTCACTGTAGGAAAATACAGCAGACTAAACAACAGTGTATCTTTGTTTCTTTTCTGTTTAAACAAGAGTATTATCTGCAATCTTTGTCATTTTCCTAAAAAAGGACAATTGCCAAATGGTGATGATGAAAAGACATCAACTGTTACATCAGATTTGACCTTCACAGTTTTTACCAACTCATTTGCCCTCAAATGACTTTATGCTTTTGGTATCAAGATGTGCTGATTGGGAGAGACGTCCCACGGCCATGAGAGTCAAAGTCTGACTGCGGGTGAGGGACAAAATAAACCACCGACCGAACTCAAAACATGTGAACAAAAAGACAAACAAACAAAAAAAACAAAAGAGTTAACCGTCTCCTGGCCTGCAGGAAGAACCAACTTTGAATGAGAAACAGTTTAGAAGAGGATCACAACGAACTAAAGGAAAGATTTGGAGACATATATAACCGATTTAGTGTCTCATGGGTGACCACAAAGCAACAAACCTGTCATCCCAACCTGAGCTCGGCAAGAGTTCAACAGACAACAACAGCTGTTTCATAACTCACATCTGGAACAATAAAGAGCTCCACACAGAGGTCATACACCTGGGAGGGAAAAGACAGCATCTTTTGAGTTTCCTGCAACTACTTTTTGAGACTGTCTTTAGTTACAAATTCAAGTAAAAGCCGCCTCCATGTTGGAATTGTTAACACCCTATCCTTTTTTCTTTTAAAGAAGTGTTAAGATTTACGACAGGTCACGGTGGCTCTTGTGTTCATGGGGCAGGATGTAGGGGAGCATTGAGGGGAGTACTTGGAGTGTTCAGAGTCAAGTGCTGGTCTGTACTTTGAGAATGAACAACGCCGCCTGTTATTTGCCACCGTACATTCTCTCAATGTCATCCTGGTAATGTGTTTTCAGCTCCTTACGTCTGAGCTTGAATGCGTCCGTCACCAATCCTGTCTCTGGAGTCCAGGGTTCTGGGCTCAGACAGATCTTGCGAGGGATCTCGAAGCGCTCTAGCTGAGCTGCAGTAGAAGAAGACATAATATTAACTTGTGACTCAACACTTAAAAAAAGGTCCAACGAGGTCACATCTGTGCCGACTTGTGTCTGGAGCTCCCAAGTTCAAGTTTGACCTCCTCTCACCTGCTAGAGCAGCCTCAGTGATGACCTTGAGCACCAGCTCCTCCATGGCCTTACTGTTGCACAGCTCCTCCAATGAGCCTCGGATACCGTACTGGTCAGCCAGAGCCAGCAAGTGCTTCTGATTGGGCACCACAAAGCCAATCACATATGTCTCGTCACTGCAGAGCGGGAAGAGGGGAGACGACAAGAGGGATGTCAAAGTGGAAGAAAAACAGAGTGCAGTTATTAAGTGACACTGGTCTTTGTGTATTCTAGCAACTGAACGTTCGGCAGAATAAGATGATGGAGCACAAACACGTGCATGGACAAACCATAAATTCTTCACAGAGTGAGACATTTACCCGTAAAAGGAAATGGACACATATCATACATATCAGGATAGAGTGTGAACAGATTACAACCTCCAAATAGCTTTGAAAATAATATGACACACAACTAAATCAACATTTCAGGCAGCAGAGACATGTTTAGATTCTAAATCAGAAAGGTCAAAATACTTTCTGTGGTATCAAATGGAGCACCTCCTTTAAAATCAGCTGTTATGTAAATCTGAAAAAGAAGCTACAGTCTCACAGTGCTCACAGTGCCCCCATGTCCCAATATGGTACAGTTTAGATTTGTAAGGCAAAGCTTGGATTCTTAAATAAGATTGTTTTTTTGGTCATTAGACATGCAACCATGAAATCATAACACCTTATAAACGTTGATAAGGCAAATATTCTAGCAAACAGTTGCTTACACATCCAGCAGACAAGGAGCAACATTCACTAGGAGCCGTGTTCACTTCCCTTTTAGCTCTGTTTTAGACTCCACCAACTCAACTCTAGCTGCTAGCTGTTCAACTTAATTCACTAGCTAGATAATAACGTACTTGTCTGTAATTTGGTGCTGGGCAGTTAGCGCACAGCTAAAAACGATACCAATAAAAGTAGTGCGACAGAACCAAAACAGTAAAGTTGTGGGCCATAAAACCAAAACAATGAGCTGAAAGACAACAAACATGTTGAATGCATTACTTTCCTCATAAAACAAAGCTGATTCTTCAAACGTTGAAACCTGCATTGTTTACATCTGTGTTTACTTGTTAGCAGTTTCCTTCTCCGCCTTTGTTGGCTCATTGCTACATATCTTGGCACATTACCTGCAGATCAGTGGAATAGTGTGAGATCATTGGCAGGAATGGAATCAGCCCCATGGCTCCATAGAGCTGCTAGTGATCAGAAACTCTACAGGGTCCCTTTAATGACTAAACAAACTGGTTTTTAGTTATTGCCACACAAAGGACTGGTAGTATATGTCAGGGGTTCTCAACCTTTTGTAACTTAAGGCCCACTTCTGATTGTTAAAAAATGTCTGAGGACCACCTTCCCAATTAAAAAATAAGAAAAAAAAACATAACAGTCCGAATGCTTTGTGTTGCTTCGATGGTTTTAGCTCCTCATTTGACAGATTTGATCACATTCAGCACACCGTGCTTCGCACTGCTGATCATTATGAATCCAAATTTGATGTATTCAGTCTCATATTTCCTTGGAGCTTTTACTGGTGCAGTGTTGTATCCCACCTCACTTGTTCATGCAAAAACTGATCTATTTTGTGTCTCTGCATCGGAGGGAACGTTAGCTAGCTAACGTTAGCTAGCACACACACACACACACACACACAAATACACACCTGTTGGCATAGGCACAGATGTTGTCGACCAGAGGGCAGTTCTTCAGCATGGCCTCCACCTTTCCCAGGGAGACATACTCTCCTGCCTGCAGCTTCACCAAGTCTTTCTTACGATCTGGAAACACAGCAGAGGCCATGGCCTGTAACAACGTGTGTGTTTCCACGTGCGCATCTATAAGTGTGGGTTATGTTTGTAGTTCTTAAGGGAAGAAGCTGGAGGAGCGTGCTGTGTATATTTGTGCTTTGATGTAGAAGCATTTGAACTAAGACAGATTACTCAAGTGGTAATGTGCATTTTTAGTACCACCTATATATCCTCTACACTTCCAGCAACTTCTCCACTTAACCATCATCCGCCTCTCCTCACCGGTTATCTTGAGGCACCCGTCTTTGTGAAACTCTCCAATGTCTCCTGTGCAGAACCATCGCTGGCCATTCTCATCTACAAAGAAATCTTGTTTTTTTGCGTCGTCATTGTAGTATCCCATGGTTACGTTGGCTCCACCAATCATAATCTCTCCTCTTGGATGTGGCTTGTCAGTGCTACGGTAACCACCTGAAAGCAGGGTTTAAATTCAGTGGACTGCAAATGAAAAGTGCAACAAAACAAACCTTCAATTGCCACATAATTTTGTGGAGATTAAAACCTTGACAGCATGTTTACTTTAATTTCTATTTCTGCTCTGCACGCCCGGCAAGCAATAAACTCCATTTGATAAGCATCAAGATTTAATAATAAAATAATAACAATAACAAATATTAATTTAATAATAAAAATGAGTTGTGACGTAAAAAGATGGAAGTTGTACAAGAGAGGAAGGAAAAGAAGTATGCTTTCCTTACAAGGTTATGAACCAGCTACAGGGATGTGTGCAAAACAACTTCTGTAATGAACACTATATTAAATCTGGGACAGCCATCACCACCGCAGATATGAGCATGGCATTCTTTTACAAAGACAAGGAACAAGGATGTATGTCCCTGTGAACCCATGTGACATTTCATCATGGTGTGATGGTGTGATGGTGTGTGTGTGTGTAGCTCCTCTCCCTTCTCACTCACCCTCCGCCCAGTCTTTGAGCTTGATCTCACAGCAAACCAGCGGCCCCCCCACTCTCCCAGTGCTGTAATCCCACACTGGAAGAGACAACACACACACACATACGATCAGGAAGCACATTAGCATCAAGGCACGACATTTATTGCCATAGCAACGCAACCTCACTTGTTCCCTCGCCATGGAAACCCCATCCCAAAGGAATGTCCACAGGAATGTGTTTTCCTGGCTTAAATGACCGCAGTGGAGAGTGGGCAGCGAGCCGCTCTGTTGGTTTAGTCTGCCTGGGAAAGGCTGGGAGTGTTTCCTTTATTTGATGAATGTGTTTGAAGAGATAAGCTACAAAGTTCAAAACAAATCACTGGGACAGCCATCACCACCGAAGATATGAGAGGCATTCTTTTACAAAGACTATTAAGAGATGAGAAAATTATTTCCTTGTTTACCAGAAGCTGTAACTGTAGCTGTACAGCTGTAATGTATTATTATTAATTTATAAAAGAAAATTCTGGGGGGGGTGGCAATAATCATTTGTATTCATTTTACATAACAACATGAGCACATATCTTCACATACCTTAATTTAATTGGTTCACAGGCTAAAAGCTTTATGCTGTCTGTGTTCTCAGTGTACGATGAATTGTCCCAAATGTTGATTTTCATCCTTTTCAAAATAGATAACCTACTCTCTTTGCTGTTTACTACAGCCCACGCACAATATATATACTTATTAGTTTCCTCTCATTCATTTCCCCATCCCTGCTGTACAATTCTCTCTTCCTCTTCATGTCCTCCCACTGCTTTTATCTTGGCTTGCAGACTGTGGAAACTCCATTTCCGAGAAACAATTGCTCAATAATGTCCAACTTTTTCAGTTGATTAATCTTCATTTGGAGCAAATTACTATTTTAATTTAATTTTAGTTGAAAGCAGTTACTGTTGATATTTTGCTGTCTTTACACATTGAGTTATTGCAGATGTACAGCCACGCTAGCCGTGCTCGAGCAAAGTTTTAACATCAGCTCGCAATGACAATGCTAACGTGCCTGTGTTTAGCAGGTGTAATGTTCATCATGGTCGCCATCTTAGTCTAGCTTGTTGGCATGCTATCATTTGCCAATTAGCACTTAACATAAAGTACAGCTGAGGCTGATGGGAATGTCGTTTTGCAGGTATTTGGGCATTAACCAGTGTTGTGGATTTTCACCTGATGGTGGTGCTAGAGGAAGGTTAAGGGATCCCCAAAGCTGTTACAATTCATCCTGAGGGGGGCATGTTGTAAAGTAATTTCAATGATACCCACAAATGTTATCTCACTGCTGCTTACGTTCACTAATGGTTCCAGCACCGCAGGTCTCCGTCAGGCCGTATCCCTGACCCACCGGGCAGCAGAAACACACATTCATGAAGCGTTGCGTGGCGGCGGAGAGCGGCGCTCCACCTGATAACAAGACTCGCGTCCGACCTCCCAGCAGAGAGCGGACTTTCCTGAACACCAGCCTGGATGGATAATGAGAGAATAGACAGGTATGTAAACCTGAGAATAACACGCTCTTCTATTGACTGAAGACATTCTTTATGAAAATCCCACTGCAACAACTCATCTACACACATGTCACATAGAGGTGTGCTGTATCCTTTGGTGAGCTGCTGCAGTTTGTAGTCGTATGCCAGAATGAAGAGTGTTCGCTGGACACAGTTCATCTCCTCCACCTTGGTCATCACGTTCTTATAGATACGATCCATGATCTCCTGGAACCAGGAAGGGGGTGAGATAGAGAAAAAGACAGAGATGTGATGAGACAGAGTGAGATTAAATTATTAAACCCCAAAAAAGACATGCAGAGAAGAAGACAAAATGTAGAATATAAGATAAAGAAGAGATGGGCATTATGGGAAGACAAGATACACTAAGTCTTGTTTCTGTAGATCTGGATAAAATATACAATTTTAAAAGATATGAGGTGCAGTACAGTTGCATTGCCATCACAGCTCCTAATATGGAGCCCAGATTTTGCCCAGAAAAAAGAAACAAAGCACTGGATCTGAAGTACAGAGGCACATAGTACATATAAACATCATGAGGTCAAAAATCAAAAGACATTTGGGATATCTTTTTTATTTAGGGCTGTCAGCACATTTTTCTTTTTATTGGAATGGTTAAAAAAAAACCTAAGGAAACTAAAGTTAGGTCTGTAGTCCCAGCTTTGGACATACCTACTATCACACAATTTCAATGCACAAGACCGAATGCCAAATATTCCTATGGTCAAAACTAACTAAATATTAAACGTACAAGGGCCAGAGCTCATAAAAATCAGAACTCGTAAAGAACAGAATGACTTTTTCTAAATACAACAAGTCCAGAAGAACAAATGAGTACAATGGGCAACACATTTGTTCTTATTTTTGGTTGCATAACATTTAGGCTCCCAAATGGATTACTCACAACAAATGACCTACAAAACCAGCAGGAATCCACAAGAGTGAATCTCTGGGTAAGTTAAATGAAAAACAGCAGAGAACTGCAGTAAACTTCTTCCACCGGTTGACAAATTGTTGTGGACAAGACGTTCGAATGTATAGTTTAGTTTGACTGCTGTATGGGGAAAAGTTGGCAAATATCATAAACATTGTAAACTAAAAAGTGATTCGGGCAAAATGTTTGTTAAATTAGAAAATGACTTAGTAAAACTACATTTTGTATTGCAGATAGGAAATTATACACATTTCTTAAAGCTGCATTAATCAACTTTTCGCCACTAGGGGGCAAAAAAAATCCAATATCTTCTTTTAGCTTTGTTCTGGTTTTGCAGCTAAATGCTTAAAAGTTTAATGATAAAATGGGATGGACTGGTGATAGGACCAGGACCGTGCTGAGAACAGCAGTATCAAAGGAATTGATCACAACACTGTTGTATGCCTAACTTGACTTTATTTTGAGTTCCCTGCTGCCAAAGGGACTGTAGTGGATAGAACTGAAACCCACAGGTCAAGAACCCTTCATCATCCAAATCAGCAGTGTCCCCCAAAGATGGGCTCATAGTTAAATGGGGTAAAGGGCACAAACAAACAAAAAAAACAATAAAAACCAGCTGGTCCCTGTGTGTGCGTGTGTGTGTGTACGTGTGTGTGTACGTGGGGGGGTGGTGAAGCTAAAGCAGTGAGAGAGGAAGTCGAAACAGGATTCATGCAGCAGCCCGTTGTCATATCACAGCAAACAATTTGTATGTGTGTGTGAGAATGTGTGTTAGTGTGCATGAGTGTGTATGTCGTGGGGATAACCACATGGGGCTTTCTCACGTTCTGTTTACAGCTGTGAATGGTTCCAGACACTGGGGCCCTCTGCCCTTTACACTACGACCACTGGGAGATGGGGGGTGGGGCTGAGCTCATGGTGTGAGAGAGACGGAGAGAAGACAGCGGCAAGGGCATATTGTCTCGAACAAGCAAACGCACAGTCTAGCCAAAATGAGCAATGGAATTATAATTTCTTATTGTCAAGTGTTTGGTCATGTCAAATTCATCCATGGCAAGTTTTAAGAGCTAGAATTGTCAACCATTTTTAATGATAGCTCAGCCTCTTTGAATCGAAGGTAGAAGCTACACGTCGTCACAGCAGAGTCATGGTTTCACAAGTTATAAAAGCCTGGACTTTTTGGTTAATAAAACTTTAAAGTGCTGGCAAACAAACACACAGAGGACAGTGGCAAAGAAGAGAAAGCCTGTCATGATGGAACGTAACAGGCTGTTGATGTGACATGCTCTACAACATTTATACAAATGACTACTGTGAAAAAGATGCTAAATGATGTATGGAGAACAGTTTTATTGTGGTGCATGGTCATTGATGTGATAATAAGTGTAGAAAACTTGTGTAATTTGTGACTGTAACCAGCTAGCTAACTAAGCCAATAATTCATTATAAAGTCGATATGGGGAACTTTCTAGCAAAAAGCTGCTTGTTTATACCTCTAACATTTACAGATCAACATTAGCATTCTTCTCTTAATGTCTTCATGTCGTATTTAAAGCACTTGCCTTATGGTTGAAAGGTGCTATGCAAATACATTTGCTTTGCCGTGTCTTAGCATGTCTTAACCTGACCGCGAACTTTCACTTCTCAGCTCACACTGTATGACCTACTTTTTGGTTTCTTCAAACTGTAATCTCCGTCTAAAACTAATAAAGCCCTTGAGGAGGGCAGAACAGCCACTCTACTCTTTCATTGACAAAATAAATACAGCCATGCAAGGTTTTGAGTAAAGCCCATCCTGGCGTCATCACTGCTGAAATGGATTAATCACTCAAATATACTTCAGAGACATGCAGGACTAGCCAACCTCAACTATGACATTTTAGCTCCTGGGTATCTAACATTGTTTAGTGATGAAGAGCAGCTACTGGTAGGAGGCAGAGAGGATTTACGTCACGAGTCCAGCAGATCAAGGCCTGCTGGACTCTGTCACTGCTGCTCCACAGCTTGACTATGAACAAAGAGAGTGGAGTCTGACATGCTGCCAGACGAGGCCAACAGCATTGTTTGAAACAGAAGGAAGAGTGGCTCCATGAGAAACACTGTAAAGGCTACGGCTTCTCAAACATTATAATGTATAATGCATAGTGCTGTGCTGAGTGGACTGTCTTGACGTACCGGGACAGCTGCCATCAGAGTGGGCCTCAGGATGCTGGTGTCTCCCTTGCTTCCCTTCTTGATCTTGGTTGACTTAGGATGGGAAAAAGAAGCGATACATACGTAACCACAGCTTCTCATTTGAAGCAAGACTTTGAATTTCACCAAGAAGACGTCAGACTAAATCAATTGATCCATTTAATTCAGTTAACAAAATAAGCCACGCTTCTCATCATCTCAAATTATCATTAGCATTTATAATTGTCTTGACACAAGCAGCCACAAGTTATTGTTTCAGTCAACTTTCTGTACTTTACAGTTACCAACATGCACATAAGTCTAGGGAAATAGAATTTGAAAAACACAGTGAAAAAAACAAAAAACAAAAACCCATTCCCTTTCTGGATTGCATTGGAGTACATTCCAGTTTCAGTCTTACTGTACCTGGTCAGCTAGAGTCTGAGGTGAGGAATAACCGATCCTACAGCCGTGAGAAACACATACGAGTTCTGCACTGAGCTCCAGTACGTGGGCAAGAGGCAGGTACCCAATGTAGGTGTCCTCCTCACTGTAAACACAAGGACACTCTTATAAACAGCTCTTAAAGCAATCAGTGCCATCTCATTCAAGCATTAGCTCTAGTTAAGTTCAACTAGCTGAATAAATGTAATTTATGTAAACTCATATCATATCATAGTAAACTTTAGAAGATAAATGCTGTGTATCAGGAAGATGTTCTGTACAAAATAGGGGGCTTTTCCTTTGCTTGGACTTAAAAATTATCTGCTGGCCACATATTTATCACAACATACACTACCGTTCAAAAGTTTGGGGTCACCCAAACAATTTTGTGTTTTCCATGAAAAGTCACACTTATTCACCACCATACGTTGTGAAATGAATAGAAAATAGAGTCAAGACA
>JAVQJL010052489.1:0-12357 GCA_036024295.1 Nannoperca obscura
TCCCTCTCTCCCACCCAGCCCTTCCTTTTCTCGACTCATGCATTGCTGTTTTCCAATTGTGTTGTCTTTGTGTCACTGCGAGGCTTTGTTGGGGCCATGGATGGCTGTTGAGGCCGGCGGGGCAGTTTCAAAGTGTTTATTGATGTGCAGTCTCCACATGATGCTGGATCTTGTTGTCAGAGGTCACAACCTGTTGGTGTTCCGGTGTGGCCGGAGTGAGACTCGCATCTTGATCCATGCCGGCGGGTCACGCTAAGCCTTTGAAAGCAGCAAGGCAAACAGATCTTTTGGACGTCAGCTCATCCATCAAGCACACCTTAAGACTGTATCAGCCAAGCATGCAGCGCTGTCACTCACGGGTAAGTAAGCTGTTGGCGGCAGGAAGCAGGGTCACAAGAGTACTTGCTGTAAGTCAGTTGTTTAGAGCAGTGGTTCCCAACCTGGGGTCAGGACCCCTACGAGGGATCTCGAGATTAATCTTGGGTCGCAATACGATCAAACCTTTGATCGACAAAATAGTGTTCTTATGGAAAACTGTAGTTTTACTCTACCAGGTCTTCAAATTAAGCAATTGATTCAAGAGATCTCAACTTATAGACATACAAGCTGTGAAGAGGGGTTGAATAGATATTGACTCATATTAACACGTCACAAGCAAATAAGGATGGGAACCACATGTATTGTGTACATTGTTGTTATGTAAGAGCGTATAAGCTTGAGGCGTTTGGGTGGCCATCAACTGTTGGCTGTCACTTTACAACAGTCAACATTTGGAGGACACATTGCTGGTAAGTTAGTATTCCATACAAGTATAATACTTATAACCAGGTTCCACCGAGATTGCAGAGTCCAGAGTCCTACACAGCATGTCCAGACTGATGTGGAACAGATGCTGAGAGAAGCTGCTCACCCACATTAATCATGACCTTCATAACCATTAAATAACCATCTTTGGGAAAAATGTATATGATGTGTACTTGGACATTTCAGTTGGGCCCATGTCTCATCTGATAACATGTAGGAGGCATGGCTTATAACCTATACTGTAGCCAGTCACCAGAGGGCGATCAATATGTTTCAGCTACACTTTTGGGGAGTTGTCACGTCGTCCATCTTTATGCTGATGTGGGTTGATGCTGTAGTTGTACTACTAAGAGTGTCTTCATTTACATGTTTGTCCCTAAACACTCAAATTACAGCTGACCTGTAATTCCCTAATTACAGATGAAAAACTTACTGTCAGAAGTGGGATTCGAACCCACGCCTCCAGTGGAGACTGCGACCTAAACACAGCGCCTTTGACCGCTCGGCCATCCTGACTCTATAAAGTTTCATTGCGATACAGTACATAAAACATGTCATGATATGGTACAGTATGTCATGGTATATTATGGGTCAACTTTTGCCACAACACAATGTCCTCCTGTGTTGGTCAGGAAACAAAATCTAAACTTTAACAAACCAAGATCAGATGAAAGTCTGATTATTCAGCAGTGGACCTGGTGTATTTTCTTACCCCACTAGCTATACTTTGCTAATTAGCTTCTGTTCGGATTGTTTGATTGTGAAACTTGACATATTTCTGTATTGCATGTTATAACAGGATGAGAACAGGGTGCTGCAGTGGTTTCTGCCTACACTAGAAATGTAGGCAGAAGGTGATCACAAGCAGATGTCCACCTACACAACCACTGGTGGAGATGGCAAATATCCAGACATAAAGACACCCGGTCAGATACAGAGGAAGTCCTGCTGCAGACATCAGTTTTCACCTGTCCCATATTATGTTATATACTTGGCTCCATCAGCTAAGGAAACAGGAAAATGAGGTTTACATGCAGACAAATTCAAATGAACAAAGCATCCTCCTCCTGCTGAAACGATATTAGAGAAATTCTGTTGCCCACCAGGAGTCCTGAAGAAGTTCCTGTGTTGATTGGATATGAAGCGTTTTTCTGTTTCATTTGTTTTCAGGGTTTATGTGTTTTTGACTTTGCATAGTTTCTGTTTTTGCAGCGTTCATTTGTTTCGGCTTTTTGCATGTGTTTTTGACGTTGCATGGTTTCTGAAGCTGCATCTTGTTACTCCAAATGGAAATGTTTTGGGCCGCTGTAGTGTGTTTGCCCTTGTCGGCCACCGTACATTACAGTATGACATAGTACAAGACAGTAAAGCACACTTCTCACACACAGCCACCGCCCAAAGTGAACCGCACTGCCAAAAAACATTTATCTTTGAGCTAAATGTTAAGATATGTCTGTCTTCTGGTTAGCAGGCCTGACCATAGGCTAATACTAATGTAGCCTACTGTATAGAGACTGAAAGTGTTTGCTACATTATCTAACACTTCCTTAAGTAAAATTTAACTTACTGAAAAATGATGTGACAGCATCCTCTGATGGTCTTGTTAGTGTACCTTCTTACTACACACTGACCGCACAGCGTGCCTCGAGAAACTACTTGTTCTTCTACAAACTGAAGCGAACTGTCAATCACAGCTGTCAATCAACATCAAAGCCTTCTGTAAGCCTGAAAATCTTATAGAGGGAGGAATAATTTCCAAAATCATCCCTAGCCCACACATTAGAGGGCCTGAATAAAGTCATTCAGACCATAGTGACTTTATGTGACACATGAAGTGGATGAATGTTGGGGAGTTCCAGGTGGAGCCAGCAGTGACATTGCACTTTATGGTGCTTGAGCACTGGCTTCGGCCTTCAGCTGCGGTAGCTGCAGCTTGTTTCAACCCAGCATGCTGGATTTCCCACAGGTTAAACTGAACATTCAGCCCCTTTGGCAAACAGAAGAATGTGCCGGCAGCTCTCAGGTGTCAGTTTGTGTAACTGTGTAAATGCAAAGCAAATCTAGCCTTCCTTTAAGGGGAATAAAGGTATCCTTAGTTAGAAAAGGTTAAAAACATGACCATGGTCGATGTTAGGCACTTGAATGGTACTAGTACTGTAACGGTGGATCAGCTGACAGGGTTTTGACTTCACCATGTGACGTTTGATTGTAACTGAGATCTGAGAATCTGAAAAGCTGTGACCAAGACACTGAGTTCACTAGGTGATGTACAGTCTGACAACTGAGTTCTTATTTTACTCACATCATCTTCTAAATTTAAAACACTGTTTAAGGTTGCATGTACCTCTCATAACCTCCCTGCCACTTCTACAATCCACACTTTATAAAACATTAAACTCTTTCTTATCAGCGGCAGACTTTTTTATATATATATAATTATATATTATATCAATGAGATTTTTTTTTTCAGGAGTTGGTTGAGACTAAAACAGAGATAGATGGAAAGAGATTATTAAACATACATTTTCCAACTGGCCGGTAACTCCAAAACTTACCAGGAGAATTAGTGACCCCACTAAACAGCAGAAAGAAAAGGTTGGTGACTTGGTGCTGGGGTTCCCCATGGCTCACAACTGGAGCCATTAAATAATTGTTTTTAGTTGGTGTAATCAATAAGCCTTGTTGGGTTCTTCCATCTCCCTGCACATTCATTTACATTTGTATGGCATTTGTTTGATTTAAACTTTAAAGTCAAGAAGACTTTCCCATCATCCCTGAGCAGACAACGGTGACTCAAACCCTGTGCAGCATCAAGGACTGCTCTGTTCCCTCTGGAGGCTTTAATCTTCACTCCTCAGACTGCCTCTTAACTGCCTCCCTAAAACAGTCTCATTTACCTCCTATAACTTATCCACTTTGATCAGCCTCCCCTTGTTTCCCCATGCCTCTTTTCTCCACTCTTTTACACCCTGCTGCCCTGCCTTTGTCAGATTAGCAACCAGGGTGTTTACAAGACATCAATATTAGACAATTATGATTATGATGATGATGTTAAATGACAACGTATTTCAAATTCTCTCTTTCTACAATATCTGGGAATGATTGCATCAGTATTGTTGAAGTCAAGGTGTGGTTAGGTTAAGGTTAAAGACAAATCATGTTATTGTAAAAATGAAAAAGTGAACATCCTGGCTTTTTGTTTGTATTTGACAACTAAAACACACACACACACACACACACACACACACGCACACACCTGAGTCACTTCTCATCCTCCACTGAAAGCTGCAGCATCATCTGTTCACAGCGTGACTTCTTCACTCCTCTAGATTCTGTCTACTCTCGCTACACTTTTTGCGCACACTTGCAGCCTTATTGTAGAGACTTTAGGATTTTCAATTATTCCTGTCTGAATCCGTTTTTTGACATTTCTTTTTATTATGTGTTTGTTTGTGGAGCCAGCCAGATTATTATTATTATTATCATAATTTTTATTATCACCAAGGCTCCTGGAAATCTAGAGCATTAAAGGGAAATTCTTGTATTTGTTAAGATGGGTCATATACATACTATACACTAATGCAAACATACTCCTATATACAGACAAAGAAAGTGAGAAAAGGATCAGACAATCATTTACTGTAAAAAAAAAGGCAGTTTTGATTGACTCTCTGCTGAATGTGCACACGGCCGCTGCCTGAAGTCTCTTCAGTCCTTTCTGCCTGTTTCAGTGTGTTGACCAGTGTTGTTGTGCTGCTCGTTACACCTGAGTGTCCTCATCAGCTCTCATTGTCATCTCATCAGGAGTTAGATCTAATGAGGGGCAGTCTCTCATTACTGCCCATCTCGGCTCACCCCAGTCTGACCTCTGACCTCTACCTCCCTACAGCCAATCAAGATTTTTCTATCATGTTTTTCTTTCCTCCCTCCTCTTCTTTTTGCCTTATGGCCAGACGCACCACAAAAATACTGACAGAATGTGTGAGAGTAAAGAGGCAAAAAATTACAACTTTCCTTCCAAGTCATTTAAAATCAAGTTCAGTTTTGTTTTTTGACAACGTAAACTGTGTTAAAGTTTTTTTGTTTTTTTTTTAAAGAAAGAAACAGTTGGTGCTTCTGCCAAACTTTAGGACAAAAGTGTGCAAGTGTGCATTAAAAAAATTATAACATTTCACTATGAGAACAGGGACCTCTACCAAGACTTCAGAAGGGGGTCGGGGGGACTGGCAGTGGGGGTCACAGGAAGGGTGGAGGTGAGGATTAGGGGGCAACAATGAGTTAAATGTTCCCCCTCCAGACCACGTAGGGGCCGAAGCATCCCCCCAGTGTCCATAATTTGTCTGGAATAATTGAGTGTGTGTGTGTGTGTGTGTGTGTGTGTGTGTGTGAAGCTGGGGCTCAGGCCTTGCTCTCTGGTAGTTGGAGGTGAAGGGGCTCTCCAGAGAGAGTGGAGGACCCTCGCTGTCAGACAGGAATCTGAAGAGACCTCCCAGTAGCCCTCAGTGGTGAGACCCTGCAGCACCGTTTATTCACAACCCTCAGCAGCGGAGGGAGGCTGAGAGAGTGGAAATGTTCACGTCATTTGATTTCAAATGGATTCTGACATGTTTTGGTGATATAGGGCACACATGGACAAATGACTTCCAGGCCATGTAACCTTTATACCTACAACACTGACAATACTGGAACAACATTATGAATTTAAATGTGATGTGATGAATAAAAACAGTATTACCTGAACTGACCTGAATTCACTTTGATAAGTCAGGACACTTACAGAGATAGTATGTTTTAAATGTATTCATTTATTTTTACAATTGCGATGCACACAAATTAGACAAATCATTGTTTATAATAAAACAGTGTTTTACCTTTTATCTTTTACCATCTAGTCTCATTCCCAGATGTACTGGAGGACATCAACATTGTAGTCAGAGAAGGTGATGGAAGTGGATGATGGAGGTGGGGTAAGGGATGGTGGAGGAGGAGGAGGAGGAGGCTGTATCTTCAGCCTGGTTTTTTAAGGCCAACAAATTGACTTTCAGACTGCTTTCCATAACATCAATCATGTTACTGATGGTTTTGACCTGTGCTCAACCACTGAGTGTCAATTTAAAGGATACACTGCCATCTAATGGCAAGATTGCAACATGTTGAACGAAGGAAGGATCACTGCATGTCTGTAACCCAGGCAACTCCTGTGATTGACAGGTTTTCATAGAGAAAGGTTTCAGTATACAATGTGCAAAGACACTTGCCAGTAATATAATAAAAACACTTTAGGTGAGTGAAATCTACCTTCAGTTACAGGTCTTCCATGAACTTTGTTTAAGGACTATTGGCTAAATGTATATATATAGACTCTTTCCAGTTCCTGCTCATCAAACCTGAAACATCTGTCAACACCTCCAGTTCCAGAGAAGTCAGCGAGTTTATGGATGTTGTTACAGGCTTCATAGCAACGCTAGCCGACACCATCGTCCCTGTGGTAAGGGTTAGGAGCATCAGGAGAGCTGCAGGCCCAGATGGCATATGTGGGCGAGTCCTGTGCAATAAAGCTAGCTTCAGCGTCCACCACAATATTCAACCTCTCACTGGCCAAGTCCATGGTTCCACCTGCTTCAGGAGATCCACTATTGTCCCTGTGAATGCTTCCTCAACCTGCAGAAATGAATACTGACCCTCACTGCAGTCAAACCTCAGCGCTTCAGGAAGCTGATCAAGGACTACACCTGCACCTTCCTTCCTTGTACCAGTTTGCATAGCAGCCAGATAGATCCACGGATGATGCTGTCTCCCACTCTCTCTCATCTTGAAAGCCAGAAGAAGGGCTATGTGAGACTGCTGTTCATCGATTGCAGACCAAAACCAAGGAGCTGATTGTGGACTAAAGGAAAGCACAACAACAGAGGACGTAAACGCCACTGAGGATTAATGGGACTAATGTGGAGAGGGTGAGCAGCTTCGAATACCTGGGAGACTTCACAGAGGATCTGACAGGAACATGCAAACCCTCACTGTTGTTCCGTGACCATATTTACATGTAATGACAAGTAACTCATCTCTGTGACAAATGAGCTAACTCCATCTGCTGATGAAGACCATGAGATGTGCCTGAAAACGGACAATTGACTTTGTGATGAGAATTTCTACTAACACAAAATGTTCAAATGCCATGAACGCCTTAATGTCTTGTCTTCAAAGATCTGAAAGACCTTCAGCGTCACTTGCAATATGCTTGAAGACTTGTAACTTGACTTAAGACTTGACTTGGACCTGCCCCAACAGGTCTGCATCTCACAATTCTTCCACCTTCTCTGACACCCGATGAGTAAACACTCTCATGTTTCACATTTGCATTTTGCAACACTTTCCTGATTTACGAACACAGCTGCTCACATATGCACACGTGTCCCTGAAGCTGTCTGACAGACTGGGCTGCGTGGGCATGCTTCCTGGTGCACCTCCTGACACGTCTGCGTGCAGAAAGAGTGTGTATGTCCATGTTTATGTCACTGGGGTGAGACATGTTTTGACCAGCAGAACTCAGTAACCTGTGAAGACATTTATGTAATCTTTTAGTCTGAACAAACCTGGCAAATAGAATAATCCTGTTTATGTTTGCTCAGTCTATCACAGCCATGCCCTTCACCTGGGGGCTGGGCAGGGGGTGGAGGAGGTGATATGTCATTGTACATCATATTTGTGTTGAGCATAACAGCATGAAACACAGCAGCCCCTTCTGATGACCTAGGAGGAGGTGATTCTTTTGAAGTTGTGTGTTTGCTGTGCATATCGCCTCTCAGATAATCTCTGACCTCTGTGACATAGGCAGAGGTTACTCTAGTTCACTTTCATTGTTTCCGAGTAAGAATATATGGCAGTGTTATTCCACATGCTGTGAGCACGAGCTGTAAACACAACACAGACATAATACCACCTTATATTATATTTACATGTACTTTATATTTACATTCAGTGTTACCAAATGCCTCACCAAAACACACTCCTCAATGTCTAACTAATGCACTGAGTGTATTTTCTTCTTATATATGTTGCCTAGGAGATCTATACAGTGTTTCGCAGATCTCCGAGGCCACCACACATCTGCTAAAACTAAACTAAAATGTGTTCTGAGATGGACACTTTCTTGTAATTTGTACATTTGACACTGTGCTGAGTTTTATTCAATTTTTCCTTGATTTTTTGATTGTTCTCAAACAGGTTATTTGATTTGAAGTTCAAAACAACATTCTGGACACATCCCAGGTCAGGTTTCAGGATGCATCACAAACCGAGTCAGCTCTACTGAGGGCACCTTTAGACTGGAAATCTTGCCATTTGAATTTAGTTGGACCTTTCTGCTGTTTGTGATATGACAAACCACTGCATGCTCTCAAACATGTAGTGGGCATTCAGTGTAAGAATAGAGTGGTTGAAATTGTATTTACAACATTGATCAGTATCAGTTTTATCCTTTTCTACTAGTCTTCTGTGGTGTACCCCAAGGCTCCATCCTTGGCCCTTTTTCTTTTCTTTTAAGACATCCACTGGGGTCAGTATTTAGAAAATAAAACTCTTACCACTGCTATACTTCCCCTTGAAACCAAGCAAAACACACAATCTACCATGTTTTCTAAGTTTTCTTGAGGATGTCAAATGCTGAAAGTCCTCCAACTAAATGAGAGTAAGAAAGACGTCCTTATTATTGATCCCAAAAATGTCTATAGTTGTTGATGTGTCTTCAAATCTCTGTACACATGCCAGAAATCCTTTTTCATTCATTTTTGACCCAACCTTCATTAAACTCATGATAGTTCAATGGACGTTTTCCTGACCTTGTATTTGAATACAAATCCTTTATTATTTCCTCTAAGGTTCTGAATACAATCAAACAAAATGTTTGTTTGTTCGAAACATGATTTGTGTAAATATGATATTGAACTGAAATAAACTCTTTCACACACAGAGTTTCACCACTAAGTCGAAGCATTATTAAAAAACAGGTTACACTTTGGTTTTACATTGAAGTTGTCCTACATGTTGTCATCCATCAAAGGCTTGTAATGGGCTTTCCTGAGAGCCTCCATGTCTGTACTGTGCTGAGTCAGACTTGTGGGAGCTGGAACATCAGGGCTGGAATCTGTTGGAATCTGGCCAGCATGTCTATTACATCTTCTTTGGAAACATGTTGTGAGATTTTGAGATTTCTGCTGAAACAGAACATGTACGTGAATGTATTTGGATAATGTGTATGCTACATTCACAAAAAGATATACACCATTAAGGTCACTTTTACACACAGTATGGTGCTGTATCTAGCCTATTTAGTCTGGATACAGGTGGGAGAGACCCTGAAGGTGTTCACTGGAGTGAGAGGAGTCTTTTTCATCTTAGACTGACAGATAAGGTTATTCCTGCTGTTTTATTAAATCATTACAATGGCCTTCCAGTCAAGCTTTTGCTTTTCTTTGCACCGAGATCTCAGTCCATACAAACAGTGCCGTGCAGCTGTCATTTGCACAGCTGTGTTGCTCTGGAGTCCTGCCAGTGTTTTTGAGTTTACACGTGCTCAGTAGCAACAGAACACCACATCATCCTCCCACACACACACCCACACACACACACACACACACACACACACACACACAAATTGTAATGTAGACTGTATTCTCTTTTAGTTTAGACATCATTTGTGTTTTCTGCAAACTTAAATTCTCATCTTGAAGCATTATAATACGCAGAAAATATAATAATTACAGACTTAACTTCACTAATTTCTTTAGTCAAGCCTAAGAAAATAACATTATGACATTAAGAGCATACTGATGTTTACAGAATTGTAGAAAACATGAACTAATGAACTAAACTGGCTTCCACGGCTCGTCCACAATGAAAACCCTTTTCTCAGCAAACATACGTCATTTTAAACACAGGTGCAATTCATAGACTTAATAACAGCTTCTTTCCATAAAGTTAGTGTACAAAAAATATATACATCACTATGTTATACTAACAGGAAATTATGATGATGATGATGATGTTCAAACTGCAACTTTGGGATGTTCCTGCAAATAAAACTTCACAAGGAGACATCCAAATGATTCTCCTAAGATTCAATACTTATATTTTGGGGGTTTGTTTTGGTGTATTTTGAGCGTATTCATTATGCCTTGTGTGTGGTTTGAATACACTTAATTTAGTCACCTTTCCTGTGTGAACACACTTCAGACTGAAAACCTGCGTAGAATCTGAATGTAGCTCCAGGTAAATTAAAATCCCTCTAACTAGAAACCCCGAGCCAGGCCTGTTCCAGAGTACCAGCCCTGGTTGTTTAGGGGTCTCTGGACACACAAGTGGTCTCTTTCCCAGCAGACGTTTGGACTCGTCAGCAAGAAAATCACAGGTGTTACTAATAACATTAACAACGGCTCTGTTCTAGTCAAGAGTCCCAGAAAGACATAGCAGGGTGACAGTGAGGCAGCTTGCACAATGTCAGGACCCTGAAACTGAAGCAGCCAAATGGAATTCAGCCATCATGAATGTTATTATTTACTCCTGTGCTTTTCCTACTGTCACGTGTTTGTCCTCTGTGATAAAGGCTTCTGAAGCTGATGCCAGCGGGCTCTAAGGATTAACCCAGCCATGGAAAATTGGTACAAAAACATTCAAACTGCCATATAATTCATGTTGTTAGTAGAAGACAATGAACCACGAACTCTTTGCACTGCTCCTCAGGCTGCTGTATGTGTCAGCAGCAAGACTTTGCCTCTGAGAAATGTTTGTTGAACTAAATCATTAATCTGTGATAATGCTGGTGATGATCCCATATCCAAAAGCTCCAGCTGTGTTTCCACAGCTGTTAGAGAGAACACAGCTGCCTGGGGGTTCAGTGACATATCTCCTCCTCTTTCCAGGTAGCATCAATATAAAACACTACTGGACTTTGAACTGTTTAGGACTATTTGTTTCCAAAGGCTGCACCCTTTCCACAGCAGTGATGAACTCCCAGAGCTGCTCATGTTGCCTTGAGCTTTCTTCCAGAGGACTCCTCTGTCTGACTGTCTGTCCGACTCCTCGGTCTCTCTCCTTGTCTTACAGCGCCCCCTGCTGTTAGACAGAAACATTTAAACTGAGAGATCAACACAGTTTTTCATCAAAATCCAAAGAACTACAAATAGAAGTATTTTATATAAGATCAGGGTGGTGCTTCTGCTTTTTGTCAGAGCTACAAGAAATGCATGGAGCTGCTGTGACTTCTTTGTAGAGCTGAAATGATCAGTCGATTAGTACATTAATTGATCGACAGAAATATAATCAGCTACAATTTTGAGAATTGATTAATTGTTTCATTATTTTTAAAGCATGTATGCCAAAGATTCCCTTTCCCAGCTCATCAAATGTGAGGATTTGCTCCTCGTTGTCTTGTGTGATAGTAAACTGAATTATTTTGAGCTTTGGACTGTTGGTCGGACAAGAGGCCGCCTCGGGCTTAAAGAAATTGTCGTGGACATTTTATACTACACCGACATTTTATAGAGCAAAATGGTTAATCGAAAAAAATATCTTCAGATGAATGTATAATTAAAATAATCCTAAACCCTATAAATAAACCTACACATGCATAAGAATGTAAAGTTATGGACGTATGCAGTGATTTGTCTACTGTGCAGATGCAGCACCTTAATTCATCAATAATATGCAGTTATTCACATTATGTTTTAATTAAGACGTGTATCAATACATCAGAAACACTGCACTGTAGAAACATGTATTGAAGTTGTTACAGAAACTGTATCACAGATGCTGAAATCAGTCAAAGTGGATTTCGAAGGCTTTAAACATTCTTGATCAATGTGGGGGTTCATATTTACGATTGTTCAGGTATGAGTCCAGAATACAGTCCATCAGAGTCCAGCTCAACCTTTGACCCGAGGACATTGATCTTTTTTATTCTTAGGTGCGAGACAACATCTTCTGCCTGTTATGACCACTTTGTTTGACAAGGAGATTAAGATAACAGACAGTTCTTTGAACAACGCTGTTAAATCTGAAACAGTATTCAGACATCATGTATTTATAATGTGGTGTTGGACTGAAGACGCCTGTATGAGTAGTAGTGTTCACCTCCAGCCCGCTAGAGGGCAGCACTGCTCCGGTGTGGGGGAGGAAGCAGAGCCCGCTGCTGCTGCTGGAAAGCCCGCAGACAGACAGCCATCAGCGGCCAGCAGCTTCCGGAAGAGTCGGTCTGTGTGGAAGACGACAGTCAGCCCGCAGTGAAACCCGTACAGAAGAAGGGTGTAGGAGAGGCGGAGATGTCTGGAGGGTGTGGGAGTGAGGATCTGTTCGACAGCATCCTGATGGCGGAGGAAAGGTGAGTCTTGTTACCGGGGCGCGTGCCTACCTGGCCTCTGCCGTTGTCGTGCCAAGTTCCATACCGCTGCCAGATTCCCTATCCCCTGTCCGCGGGAGCGCGCGTTCATTCGACAAGAGTTGAGCCACGATACTTCCTCAAATATAGAGCTGACTTGCATTACAACGCTTCGATTTCAC
>JAVQJL010052492.1:0-10193 GCA_036024295.1 Nannoperca obscura
CACACACACACATTTTAAAGAGACAATAAAATATTGCAGAAAACGCGCCACAGGCACAGAATCATGAGATGAAACAAAATATTACATCCTGGGAGACGTAAGTGCTTGTGCCGTGACACAATGTTGTATATTCACACGGCATCACATGTTGGCAACACACACACACACACACACATATGGGAGTAGTTAAACGAAGGTAAACACACACAAACAACCTGACAGCTTCACTTTGTGTCTGCAGACGTAAAGGGGCCACAGTCTAATCTGTAACAGCGATCTAATTAACTGCGGTTTTCACAACTGTCCAAAGTGTTTCAGAAGAAAGCCGGCGAGTTTAGCTGCGGCCCGAGGCCACGAAAACTGCTTTCCAATAAAAAAAGAAAAATCAAAGCTGGTGGGGAAGAAGACTGAGACGATGTGTGTTGTATTTGTATGTTTTCCAGGCGGTCTCGTATATCAGATACTACATGGTTCTCTAATTAAACACATTATGTCAGTATATAGATTATTCTAACTGCTGGGAAGTCTCTCTCTCTCAAATCATCATCATCATCACCTCTGCCACAGCTTAGCTGATGGAACAAGTACGATAACTTAAAGACGCGTATGAGACTGTATACAGAAACATCTGAACAGACGCATGCTAACGTACCTCTCTGTCCTTGAGCTTCATGGCCAGCACCAGCTGGTTTCTGTGATTGGCCAGAGCTTCTCTGTAGCTGCCTTTGGAGAAGAGTGCCGAGCCGAGGTTCCCGTGAGCTCGGCACTCACCTGCCTGGTCACCTGAGGATGAGACGAAGAGTGTGAATGTGACACAAACAGCTGTCTCGTCTGTCTCCGGTCACACGCCGTCTCCTCCTCCGTACCTAGAGTCTTCGTCACCTCCAGGTCCTGCTGCATGTAGGCCATGCTCTTCTCCGCGTTGCCCAAAGACCAGTACGCGGAGCTCAGGGCCGAGAAGACGGATCCACGCAGCTTCAGCGAGCAGGTGCCGATCTTCAGCCCCGCCTCCAGCACCACCACAGAGGCGCCGTGGAAACCGTGGCTCAGCAGCTCCTGGCCGATGACGGACACGACCACAAACGGGCTCTTGTCCAGCTTCATCTTCTGCAGCTGCTGGTAGGTGGGCTCAAGGGTCTCTGCACCACACACACACACACACACACACACACAGGCACTGATTGACTGCATTGATTAGGTATGGACCCGAGGACTGGTCTTAAATTGGAACCAGGTTGTGATTGGTAAGAACTGAGGAGCTCCTGCAGCAGTATTTGAATCATTCCTTCATTCGTTTAACATTGTCAGGTAAGTTCACCTTTCAGCTACGTGTTAGCTGCTAGCTACACTGTGTGCACTGCAGCAAAGCCAATCCAAACACAGCTGAGCGCTACAGTTCTTGTGTGACATTTAACGATGATTTTAACAACACTCGTGCAGCTTTAAGAGAAAGTCAAATTGAATTCAAGCATTTTCAGCACCTGAAACCACAGAAGACTGACTGAAGTTAGCGGCACGGCTCCATGCGTGGCAGTGTCGGTCAGATATTTGTGGTGCCCAGAGGATGAATCCTACAGACTTTTCACTCATCCATTAAAAACATCTCAACATCTGCCAGATGGAAGTTTTGCAGATTCATGGTTCTCAGAGGACTTATCCCCTCTACTCACTCCTCATATACTGATGCTGATGCTCTATCATCACAAAATACCGGCCTATTGCAAAAATAAACAAGACATCAGCATCAAATCATCAATCCTTCCGATCGGAATTCAAGAGCTAGTAAACCTAAAACACATGTATTCCCGTCAGCCTTCGTCCTCATTTATCTGCCCTGCTGAGCTGCACTTCTCCACAGTCACTATTTATTTAGGTTACGAGTAGGTTCTGTATGCTACATGTTTTTATAGATGTGTGTATTTATCTGAATGTACAGGAGTTTTTTGATATTTCAAACATGTAATGTTTTATATTTCTCACTTAATGTTGCTCATCAGTGTTTTATTTTATGTGCAGCCCTTTCAGACGTGTGATATTTAGCTGTAACAAACTGACTTTACAAAGGAGCACTGAACATCACTGGCGGGTCGAACACAAGAAACTACTACAAGCCGTGTAGTTCATGTATTCAAGAGTACATGAAAACACTGGGTGATGTCTTTTAATATTACAGACTGTGAAATAGCAGCTGCCAGCTTGTTGAGATATTCAAAGAAACTCCCCATATTCTTAGAATGTGTCACGGCAGATCACACGGTCAAAATTGTATTTTTCCAGAATATATTATATATTAACTTGACATATTGGATCTGCAGTCTTGATCTGGCTTTAAATGCAAACACTTACAAAACTTTTTGGAGACGAAGCATGCGCTTGTTGCAGCATCAGTAAATCATTTCTGGGTGATTGGAGGGAGAATTAGTGCTAATGTCTGGTCCTGGGGGGGTTTCAGTGATGTAGAGCGGAGCGGGAACAGAGCTGTGACCTCTGCTGCTGGGTCTGGGCTCTGCACCGACTCTGTGTTGGTCGTGTGCTAAAGACAAATGTTTTTACTGGATTTCGCAGACGATTTCACAGCCTGCTGTTTGAATATGCAGCGAAAAACTTTCTCAGGACGGACGCATCCTGTTCTGAGCTGCTGCACAACCAGGAACTAAATGAATGTTAACTCATTAAAAACAGGCAGAAGTTTTACATTTTGACTAAATGATTTTAATTTTGACATTAATTCACCGGGTTGCACTGTTAACTAACATCGGTGAGCTGTTCTGCAAGTCTCCACACCCCATGTAATGTTATTTTGTTTCCAGATTTACGGACTGTTTCAGAACGTCTTCCACTGCGTAAATAAGGACAAAAAGACATAAATGAGTTTTTTCAGATACGGAGAAGAGAAGCAGCAAAGCATGCATCAGCTGCCTGTTGTGTGTTTTCCTTTTAATATTTAAACAGAAATACATTTTACAGCACAGATAAATCATTTGCTTACTTTGAGACCTTGTCAAAATTTGGATTCCAACGTCTTCATGGGGTCTCAGGTGTAAACTGGGGTTTTTCTGATGCACAGAAAACAACCTGCACATGTCCAGACCAACAATGTCATATGCATTACTGACAAAAACGTTTAAACCCATTTTAAACTCTCCCACACTGACGTTTCATAACTTTATTATTATAATCATAACTTATTTCATCATTTTGCCTTGTTCAAGAAAAAAGTTGCACTCCAGAAACGTGCAGTCGACGTCATATTGAGCTGCACGTTATGCAGATGAGACGAACTGCAGCTGGTCTCGTTTGCATGTGTGGTGTCAGTAAACGCCACGCTACATTATAAAAATGGTAGTGACGTAAACACGATGCAGCTCTGTAAAACTGCTTCTTAACGACTCGCCTTGCTGATGCCTCGCAGCTCGTCGTGCTATAAAAAAGATATCAGCCAACCCAACAGGGGACAGATAACCCAGAGGAGCTTATGGGAGATCAAGTTCAGGAGGTTGCAGCCCCTGGACAGCAGAACAACCCCCCCACAGTGCTTCAGATCTGCACAGATTAGCTTTGCAGTAGTTCTACATGTCTGCCACTGATCACTATCAAAAACTCCAATAATAATTCCACCTGCTGCTCAAACTTGTAAATGCTGTACTTTAAAGTCCTCGTCTGCATCGACATTCTTTTACCTCAAAGGGAAATGTTGTGAATATTCTCCCAGATTTGCTCTCAGGTGTAACAGCACATGCAAAAAATAAAATAAAAATGCAGCTTGCCAAGCAGAAGGCTATTCCCAAGATGCCTTGCTCTCGTTCTGATACAGCTGAAGGGCAACAAACACAATCCTGTGCCAGCTCTAGCCTGCAAACCATCTCATGCTGCACACAAGAGTTCACTGTGATCTGTGGGGCAAACAGATCAATGACACAACAATCTACCCTGTAAATATTTCATCGTGAGCGCCACGAGAATCTAATTCATGCTTACAGACATGGCAGAAAAACCAACCCGCCTGTTCTCTTTACATGAGCACACTTCAGATTCTTGAATATGGAAATATGGACCTGATCAGAAATGAGATTATCAGTAAACTTAATGAGGGTTCTGGTCCCTCTTCAGAACATCCAGCGAGTCCTCAGTGAGTCAGTACCTGCTGCTAAACCAGCGTGCTGCCTCTCTGACCCTCTCCTGCCATCCCTCCAGGACCTGCACGCCTCCAGGACCCTGAAGCCTGCAGGTGCTGCAGGAGCTTTAGAGGTGCTCGCAGTGACTAATATAGTGACCTGCCCCCTGGACCCCTCGTGGACGATGCATCTCCACTCTCTGGCTCTGGATGAATGTGTCTGTCTCAGTCTGTCTACATGTCCTGCCACCACACTGTAGTGAATTGGGATTCAGGCAGCAGTGGATGTTATTCATGTCCTCCAGCTGCTCCCTGACACTCTATGTGTTTGTCTTTCTATTCCTCTCTTGTTTATGTTCTGCATGATGTGTCTTCTTGTCTCTTATCTCCCTCTTTGTCACATCAAAATGTGCATCCACTTCTCTGTTTGATCTGAATCATCAGAGGCATCTTTCAGCCTCAGGGGAGAAGAAGAGTCAAACTAATGTTGTTCCTTTGCTTCTGTCTCGTATAAATCCGCCTCGTGGTGTTGTGCAGGACAAAAAGGACGAGACAAAGAAGACAGCCAGCACGTGAAGACAGGCCTACCTCTTAGGGGCGACTTCATGGCAGCCTCCACCATGCCGACAAGCAGCTGGAGACTCTTGGGGTCCTGGGCGAGGCCGGAGGCGAATGCTGCCAGGGCGTCCGCATGACGACCCAGGTACTGCAGGGCAACCCCCTGACGGAAGTAGGCCTGTAGGAAGAAGAAGAAGAAGACGAAGATATCAGCAGGTTGAAGGTTTATCGATGACAGTAATTCAAGATTTGAACATTTTGACCCTCTCTCTCTCTGTTTGTTCTCCAGAGGACTGAAGAAGGACTGTTAGAGGACTGTGGCTCTAGCGACAGGAATGTCGGTCTGTTGCTCGCAGTAACAATGCTAACATGCTAATGTTTAACAGGTATAATGTTATAACTCTTACTATGACTCTAAGCATGAATGACTGTCTGTCTCTATGTGTCAGCCCTGCGACTGACTGGTTACCTATCCAGGTTGTGACCTGCCTCTCGCCAAATGTTGGCTGAGAGAGCTTAGTTTAGCATGTTAGCTCATTCAAAACCAATACTGTCAACCTCACAGTGGTGCTAAAGGAAAAGTCAGGGGATCACTAAAGTCACTGAGGTTCATCCTTTGGGGACCATGAATGTCTTTCATGGCAATAAATGCATGTTGAGTTATTAAAGTCTGGAGCGACAAGCTGAGAATCCGCTAGCTAACGTGGCGTTAGCTGCTATATATAAGTATATATAAGATTCTTTTAAATGCATTCAAATAAATAAGAAGTGTGTTGTTCAGGTCGGACGGGTTGGGTGATGTCCACACTGTGCATGAGTGTGAGTCCAGCTCAAACACAGCATGTACACACACACAAACAGGGCACACTTCATTAGGACCCCTCATGCATTTCACAGCACGATTACAGACAATGAATCATGACATCAAACTCATGAGGAGGACAGAGGAGAGGACTCACGGCCGACCGCACTGTAACTTAATTGTCCTGTCTACCTCACTCTTCCCCGCTCTTCCTCCCTTTCTCTCTCTCATTTATCATCCTGCCCTCCCTCCTCCAATTTAAGCGTAATCTGTCATGACAGTGAATGAATGAAGACAAAGGGAAGAGGAATTAGATTACATGGCAGCTCCTGTCCCCGCACTGTCTTTTGTCCCGTCCTCGTCTACAGACAGCTTCATTGAAACGAATGGAGCCCGGGGGTCACGTCTAATCTAATGCATTAAGCCTGTAGTCGGTGTGTTGGTGTTGGAGCAGAACGCCAACAGGGCACGGTGTCATTTCACTGGTGATTACCACAAAGCGGGATAAATGGTGGGTAATTACGACCTGGGCCACGTCCCTTAAACAACTCGTCACAGCTACAATGATAATATAATTATCTGTATTTATTGACCTCATCCATTTTTCCCCCTTTGATCCATTTTTATTTTTGTCTGTAAAATACAAAATCCAAGTCAAAAGTGGTACATTTCTCAAAGTGGAGGTGACAAGGCCTGACAGCAACATATCCACGGCAGATATCGGATTACATAGACAAGCTGTTATGTTACCTACGCCGTTAACTAGCTTCCAACTAGCTTACTTTGTGGTGCAGTAGCTGTTGCTAATTGCAAACTAGACCTGCAGTGCCACTTGGAGGCAGAAAAAGCGAGTTGTGCACACAAAATGTACATATCGAACGTTGTTTTTGGTCTCTTACCAACTGGAAATCTGTCTCTTTAGCTACTACATGCTCCACTATGTTCACCAGCTGGTCTCTGATGTGTCTGTCTGCTGCTGAGCAGGTAGTGCACGGTGGGTTTTTAGAGCTTTTCTATTGCAGTTTTTCTCGTGCGTCTTTAAAACATCGCTATGGACACTTCAGGCGTGTTATGCTAGTTGCGGCTAATGTCGCTGCTGTGTGCCACATGAAAACAACTCAGCAATCCATGAAATTACTGAGACATTTCATTCAAAACCACAAATATCAACCTCATGGTGGCACCAGGAGAAAAATCAGGGGATCACCAAAGTCAGCAGGATTCATCCTCTGGGGAACATGAACTGCTATACAAAATTTCAAGGTAATCCATCAAGTAGATGTTGAGATGTTTCAGTCTGGACTGAATATAAGTTACGCATGCAGGAGTACTGCCCAACACCTGCACACAGACCTTGATGTGTAAAATCAGTGGAGTTCAACCTTTAAATGGAGACACAGAACCTCCTATTTGACAGGAGGAAAGCCATTTTACAGCAGCAGCAGATACATCAGTCAAATACAGGTCTGTGTTTCAGCTCCCGGCACTGATGCCAAGTGCCCATGCTGAGGAGAGGGAGACAGCCGCCTGCCCTCTGACCCTCATCCGGGCTGGAGAGGGATGAGGAGCCGGGCTGGTAGCTGGGGTGGACATATGGACACCCCACCTGTCTGCCTACCTCTACTTAGCACTGCCCCCCCAAATCTGTTGCCTTCACACTGATTTGGCTGCAGACGGGAGGGTGCAGAGTTTCTCATTTAGCCATTCACGTCCTATTCTTGACTGCATTTTACTTTTACCTTGATTGAAGCTTCTGGGAGGATTATTTCACTCAGATGAGGATGATTATACCCGAGGTGGAAAAGTTATAATCATAGCACGGCGGCTATTATCTCTGCAGGACTGTGAGTGAACGTACAGCACAACAGGTAAGGCCGACGTGTGTGTGTGTGTGTGTGTGCGTGTGTAGATGTGTGCAGGTGTGTGTGTGTCAGAGCTTTCTACCCCCATCAAGAGTGTAAACATGCCAGAGCCAGACAGAAAGTGACAGCAGGATGGGTCTGCCTCCACCGCCACCTCCAGCCCCCTGCTCACACACATCCTGCCTATTAGCTCAGTCTGGCTACGCTGCATGCTAAGCACATACAGGGGGTACAGTCCAGACACACACACACACACACACACACACACACACACACACACACCAAGCACCGCCTCTAAAACACACACAAACACATTTTCCGTCTCGTTTTCTCATCTCCTTCTCTCTCAGCAGTGTTCTGGAGCGTCTCAGAAATATCTTGTCAGATTAGAAATCCTCTTGACAAACTGCTGTGGTCGTGTCTGGTGTGTCTGGTTTCCAGGTATTTCACACTGATTCCCAATCGAGCACTTAGACAGCCTCTTCAACATGAGCTGACAGGCCGGCGTCAGTTAAAGAGACAAGACTAAACCTGGCAGTGAGTGTTTGCACCTACAGTACTTATATTTGTGTGTATATGTCCTTTAAAGCACCTATAATCAATATTTCTATAGCAATGTATTAAATAAAACGTGAAAACAATGTGAAAGGTGTCTCTTAGGCCGTCACGCGGCTGATGGCACCCAGGTGAAGAAGATCCCCCCCAGCTGCACAACCCTGCGCAGAATCCTCACCTATATTTTAAACTGTGGCTCCAGTTCTGTCATTATCCTGAAAATCTCCCAAATAAATGATGGCCTTTCTTTACAAGCGTACACACACTTACACTTACATACAAGGATGTGCAGTTGATGTTTCTCCACTTGTTTCTGGTGCCTTCGCTGCTACACATGGGCGGAAAGCTATCAGGTGAGTCCTCCAACACATGCCAATCCACCATCAGTTATTACAATTTATCCTGAAAGGGGACGTGAATGTCTGAACCAAATTTCAGGGCAATCCAGTCGACATTTCACTCCACAAAACCACAAATATCAACCTCGTGGTGGTGCTACAGGAAAAGTCAGGATTCATCCTCTAGGGAACATGATTGTGAAGGCAATCCGTCCAGTAGATGTTATTTGTATTGTGCATTTCAGCGGCGGACTGAAAATGACTAGAGCAGATGAATGAGTGTGTTTAAGAGGCAGACAAAAGGAAGGTGTGAGATATAGAGGTGCTATATGTTGGTGTGTCAGAGCAAAGGATGCACACCGGATGAACAGATGCTTCAATTACTGCTCGTAACTCACATTAATCGAGAACAGATGGCAACACAAGTGGCAGGAGAGAGAGAGAGTACGAGTGAGAAAGTATCACATAAACCAGACATGATAGAGATTGATGTCTTTGCAAATAAGAGAATCTGCCTCAAAACACACAGACCGAACCTTCACTCTCATTTCAATTGGAAACAAAGTGGATTGAACCTTTTCCACCAGGTTGCTTGTGACTGAACAGATTTAACACTTTTCACAGGATGTGGAAGAGGTAGATGTGGCCTGCAGTAATTTGTTAGAGATGGAGGAGGCTGAGAGGAAAGAGAGGAGCTTCCCGACTCACCTGGTAAACAGTGAACAGTACCTCACACTCCGACTGACATGAACATTACTGCATCCAGAGCATCGTGCACACCTACAGTCTTCTGGTGCAGGCCAAGGAGTGAAACTAGGGGAGGAATTTTTGTCTTTGTTGAACAAGCGGGGATGAAGCTGATGTCACTTGGCCGTCAGTGAAAAACAGAGGGTTCATTTTGCTAAATCAATAACCCACTTATCCCACAGTAGGAGACGTAACGACGTGCTGTGTGAGTTGCGAGCTGTGTGCTGTAAACCTCGAAGAGTGAGATCATTATTTAAGAGCCTGAGAGGGTCTGAGGGAGTCATTAAAACCAGCAATCAGTATTGTGAGGATGCCTCTTTGTTGAACTGAATGCACCTTATTACCGGGGTAAAGTGTGATCAAACCCAGTGAATTTAAACCAGCAGACCTCTACAGCAGTGCACAGTTACTCACAGTATGGGAATTAACAGCCCTCTCATCTTGCAGGGCGACATGATTCAAACAGGTTCTTCTACTTGACTAGTCAGCCTGTAAACCGCTGCGGCGAAGAAATTATGCTGCTGAGCAAGCATCTTCGCAGAAAACTAGAAACACGTAATCTAACGCAAAGATGAAACAAACAGCCGCTAAGGCCATTTGGTAAAAAAAAAACTAACTTGAACCTGTGAAACTGAGTCAACATGTAGAAAAAGTGTGGGTGTTAAAGACTGGGACGTAACTGATCCCGTATGTCCACATACACCCAAAGGTATTTAAAACGTTGGAAGGAGCATTTAGATGCCTTACTTACGTGAAAGTACCATTACAATGATGTGAAAATACTCTATTACAAGTAAAAGCCCTTCATTCAGCTTTATTATTACCTGAAGAATATACTTAAAGGAAAAGTATTCATTGTGCAGAAAAAATGCCTCTTTCTTTAAGTGTAGTGCTATACAGTTAGCTAGTTTTAACTACTTTATATACAGTTAGCTAGTTTAACTACTTTATATACAAGTAGCTAGTTTTAACTGCTTTATATACAGTTAGGTAGTTTTAACTACGTTATATACAGTTAGCTAGTTTTAACTACTTTATGTACAGTTAGCTAGTTTTAACTACTTTATATACAGTTAGCTAGTTTAACTGCTTTATATACAAGTAGCTAGTTTTAACTGCTTTATATACAGTTAGCTAGTTTTAACTACTTTATATACAGTTAGCTAGTATTAACTACTTTATATACAGTTAGCTAGTTTAACTACTTTATATACACT
>JAVQJL010052501.1:0-22594 GCA_036024295.1 Nannoperca obscura
TGAGTTGTAGATAGACATTCTGACCCCCCCCCCCACACACACACACACACACACGCACACACACACACACACACACACACACAGCTTCATTTGAACAGTTGCTTTGATAATAATAGTTGTCAGTTTAAAAGTAGAGAACATCCTCAACCATTCACTCTGATGTAGTTCTGTGTCTATATTCTGTCTGGTCTCTGTGGCTAGAAAGAACATTTTCCCATAAGAGCGGATTAACTCTGCTGCTGGAATTTTGGAAAATCTACCGTACCCTCCTCCACACACACATTCACATATAGTGGCATAAACAAACAAAGCAGAAGTACAATAAAATATCTGTGGGATGAAATACCACCAAAAAATAGCCCTGCAGCTCTCTGTCGCTGACCATTTTCCACACACATAATTATTTTTGACAAAACCCTTTTTCTTGTTTTCTTCCTCCTCTTCCTCATCCTCCTCGTCCTCATTAGGAGTGTTGGTGGTGGAGTGGGGTGGTGGTTTTGCTTTGGCTATCTTTTTCTCCTAACAACTAGACCAGCGGTGGAATGTAGTTGTTGAGCAGGCCATTGGACACACGCTGACCGTACAGACTTGGATAAGGGAAAATAAAAGGCTCGAAAGAATAACAGAGCAAGTCAGATAGGTAAATTCTGAAAGAGAAGTGTTAAGAGAGGAATTAACAGATAGAAGAAGACTTGTCTGACTGAGTACTGAGACTGAGAAATAACAGGAAGTACTAACTGAAACGGAAGGAAAATAGATAATTTTAACTGAAAACTATTTTCTGAACGGCCGGTATAACATCACTACATGTGTAGTGTCAGCCAGAATATCTTAATTACCCTTCAATAACATCTTTATGGTAAACAGGTGGGGACAGCAATATTAGAAAAAAATACAATGATCTGAAATGGCATACAATTCATATACCTGTAGATTGTTTTTCTTTTTCATTATTTTGGTATGTTGAAAGAGCACGTAAAACATCACTAAAACTGAAAATCCTCCAATGTGACAGTGTCTTCTTTGCTCAAGTGGGAGACCTGAAGTTTCTGGTGAGAATCATTTTTCCTCCGTCTCGCCTGTGCCACTGTCCCCCTACTGGGGCTCGACCTGATGTCATGAATAAATGCATGTCATGCCTGCTCGGTACGGGACATGCCACTTTCTCACCCGGCATGAACCATTTCGACTCCCATCCTCCCTCCTCCGTGTGTCTCTCCCCACTGTTTTCACACCATTGCTGGAAGAATTAGGCCTGGCTTCCTTTCACAGCGCCAGCCAATCAACAGCAGCCCCCACCCCCACATTCTCCTCAGGAGGAAATGGATTGGTTCTCTGTGTGCAAGCCCTTGTTCAATGAGGTGAAAGCACAAAGATGCCATATCTCACCATGACCTGTAAGTGGCAGAGTCTCTGTAAAAGGCTAGGTAATGTGAAACTGCATTAAGGGTTGTGTTATTTCAAAGGTGCATTCCATATCAACCCCAAGATTGTGTGAATCCATCTTACACATTATCTTACCTTAACTTAACTTATCTTACACATTCATTGATGAATCTCGGGTTGCAGTCTTTCTCCTGAAACTCCTGAAGTAAAATGCTTTTCAGAGGAAGCGTCAAATAGCAGAATCTAGTTTAAAATCGTTGACTGACATTACAGGTTGGGGATAATGAGTTCCGCGGGGAGGCAGATAATCGGCTGGCAGTTGCTGGATGCTGGAGGAATGACAGGCCAACATCCTCCCATACCTCTCTGGGGTTGGTGTCACTGGAAACCGGTGGTGGCGACATTACTCTCAGGCCACTTGATGATAACGGATGCCCCTTTAATGCCTGTTAACGATCACTGGGTCACAGTGTGATTCCCGAGGAAGAAGAGAAAAAAATCTCCCTCCCTTTTTCTTTCTTTGACTGTCTTATTGGATTTTTTTTACAAGGCATCTGTGTGTCTCACCCCAGGTAGATAGTGTTTACTCACCACAGCTGCAGCAATTCTTAGCCAGCGAGGAGGACAGACAAATCCTAACAAGGCACTATTAAAATTACATGCCACTGTAAGGGTTTTGCCCTAGGTGCAGCACTGTGTAGGAATCATGCACTGCTTCATATTGACATGCCCTAAAAGTAAAGGGAAAGGAATAAAAGTAATGTTTGTTTGTGAGTGTCTGGGTGTGTGCTAGTCTTAACTTTCTGCAGTGTATTCTGTTGCCATCAATAAGATGATGATAATGAGAACAAACAATGTATTTTTTATGCTGCTTTATAGATTATCACCATGAAATGTAGTGGGTGGAGGCATAGTTATTTATTTTCTTCCTGACTGTGACAAATACAGGGGAGGGGGATGGGGGCTCAGACGCCACATCAGATGTCTGTTAGGGACTTCGCCCTGGGAGATTTGGATTAACTTTCAGGTTGGCCGAGCAGAAACCTTAATGATTCTATTTGTCTGCCCTTGAAATGATCTTCTCATCACTTTCTCTTTCTGGCTCACCTGTTCTATTTGCAAGTTTGAATAATGCCAAAAATATTTAACACCCCATGTGATGAGTGGATCATGTGAGGTTAAACCAGGTGCTCCATCACATCCTTTCATCCATTTTCAGAAGCCACACATTTTAGAAGAAGGAATAGGCTGTCCTCTCTCCCCAAGTCAGCAACTTCCTGTGAGCAAACCACAGATTGAAACTACAGAAGATGTCAAAACAGATTAGCTTCTCTCAAATCTACTCCCCCAGATTAAATGATTGTAACAATCAAACTGGCTTTGAGGCTTTGCATAATTTACTTTTTTTCTCTCTTTGAAAATTCTGTCTTTGACTTTTTCCTCCTCTGTTGTGCTGCAGCCTTGAAGTATTATTACCCTGTAAATCGATGAAGATGATGTATGAGAAATCCACTGCTAGTGGTATAAACCCTTCTGTTTTCTGTGATATATGAGGATGTATCATATTGAATGGAGTATCTATTTACTGACTTCTTTTCTAGGAAAAGTAGACACATACAGCAGAGCCAGCTACTCAGTAATATGCCTAATGTGCAACAGTATTTGAAAACATTGAGTTTTGACATATGTCAAATTTAGGACACTTTGATTGAACACTTCAATTTTCCTCTTCATGTTTCATCGCATCAGTGACCATCATAATGTTAATAAAGCATATATTATATATTACTGACACACGTTAGATTACATACCATCCAAACAAGGTTTGATGGCCATCAGACATTATCGGGAGCAAACAGTGATGAATAGCAGCTCAAGCTTTGAACGGAGCCTTAAGGTCATAAATATTCCTCGTGTCTATCTGGATTCTGGTGCACATCACTATCACACTGATCGAAATGCATCTTACTCAGCTGTTGTCTGTCTGTGCTCATGTAACCTTAACTGAATGTCTTTCTACCCAGGTGGTTTTATGAACTCCATTCCTCCTCACCATCCTTCTTTGCCTTTTGAGGGCCCCTCTGCATTTGTGTATTCATGGCTCTTGCATGCTGTTTGCCACAGTGAGATAAATGCTTAGTAACGGATCATTACACAGATCCTAAGATCAGAGCTTTATAAGGATGTAAATGGCATAGCATTGTTTACCTGGCTTTAATGGAGATGTGAGGTCCAGCTGCTCAAATAGTGACCAGTGCAAGTAATTTCAAAAAGCTATTTAAAGCTTCAGTGCGGGGCTACCATGTAGACATCCTTTTGGAAAAAAACAAGTAAGTGGAGTTTTGAGTTAAGATCATTCTGTTTGGGCCCAAATAAGTTCTCTCTCCGAAACTGCAAGATATACTGTAGTTACTCCATTGTCATTCTACCCGAGTTGCAGCTGCCAATCAATATCTTATTATCAAGCCTCATCAACCTCACTCTCAATACAGCTATCCTGATGCCAGCCCCGATTAATGCCAAGGTGCCAATACTGGCTGAAGAGTTTTACAGAGTTTTTTCTTTCCTCCTGACACTGATTAACTCCAAATCATTACTGTTTTATTGGATTCCCTTCGTTTCTCAAATGAGACACTTATCTTCCAGAGACAGGTATGAAGGTCAATACAGTTTGCAGTTTTTATACACACACTTGTACTGCATATTTCTGTATTTTCTTGCAGAGAAAATGTTGAGTGTAGAAATAGGGGTTGTGCATCAGTGGAGGTTTGGTGGCTAATCCTGTGTTCCGCAATGGTCCCCACTGGCAGGGCTCAGGCTGTTCAAGTGAAGGGCAGATCCATGTTGTCAGTGAACCAGCAAGTGTCCCGATAGCCTTTTAATAGCTCTGGTAGTATCGTTCTTTTCCTCCGCCTCCGCCTTCATGTGGGCCCTCCTTCTTTGGCCACCGGCGATGGAGGAATAGCCTTTCATATGGGAGCTGCTGTATGCCCAGGGTCCTGCTCAGTCTAATCCGCCAATATGTTTCACTGTGACAAATCCCTCACTGTATTGATGTTGATCCAGAAGAAGAAGAAAAAAAAGTTGAGGGCAGAAGTTTGTCTCCCCTAAGGTTATTTTATATTTTTTTAGAGGGGGGGTCGGAGTGAGAAGAGACTGAGAAAAAAAATTGGAAGAGTAAAAGAGGAAGGTGAATTTTCCTCAGGAAGTTAATGAAAGTCCTTGAAGTGAGGCGAGAGAAGCTGTCACCTGCCCTGGTGATAGATAGCAGGTCCACTATTATTAGCATTCCCAGCCCCAGCCTAGAGTTTTACGCCTTCCTAGAGTCATTTGTTGATTAATTAATCAGGTAATGTATGCTATCTGTTCTACAAAAGAACCCAGATATTGCTTCTTTGGCCTCGCCTGGGTTTTCTGTGCAACCACAAACCAGGATCTCCTACCAGGCCACAGCTCATTCGAAAGATTACAATTCCCAAGCAGCCTCTACCAAAGAGAAGCAATTTGCACAAATGTCCTGGCTGCTTTTAATGTAAAGTAGAATGATAAACATCCGTGACGGAAATGGTCTTCCAATTTATCAATATATTCACTTCCGCCGGCCCAAAGTCTACCTTGTCTGATGTATTTTTTCAGCTTTCAGAGAAAGTTTTCAAACTGTCAAATAAAGCTCAGCTATAAGGGAGGTAAAAATAAAATTGGAGTGCAACACAGTGGGAGACTGCAGAGCTTAATGCTTTCTCCTGTTCCTGTGTCTGTAATTGAAAAGGACTAGTCCAAAAATCCCATGTGGAACATCATAATCAATGTCTGTGTACATTGCAAGAACGTTGAGTTACATTATGTAATGTAAACAGTCAATAACAATCCAGTCATTTTCTGTGATTATATTTATTGAATTTCTTCTCACTTGTGGCCACTTGCACTCATGCCAATACACTTTCTGTTATTGCCTTGTCTTTACAATTGGCCAATGTGTTCATATAATTGGCCTGGTTCCCACCAGCCTGACAATTAAAATGTACAAGGTTTGCAGTACTTCAAGCTTTTACATTTGAAACCAGTAGTACAAAAACAGCATTAACATCAAAGCATGTTTAGCTTGAATGCAAGAAATGCTTTTCTTATGTTATGTCCTCAACTTATCTACAAATATACTTTACAGAGCAGTTGTTAAGAATCTACTATAATTTCTCTTTCTTACAATTTTATTTATATTGTCCCAAAAAGCCATCTGCTTTGTGCCACACATGTTGTTGTGTTGACATAGTTGTTGTGAAACTTAAATATTTAGCTCCCATTTAGTTTTTATGGTTATCTTTTTTACTGATTTATTGAGCCTCCCCTGCTTCCCCCTACAAGGCACTATTGAAGGCTGACCCAGTGCCCTTCACTCGTTCTAAGCATCCACAATAACTGTAATTATAGCACCAATCCCTGTCTCTTTCATAAAAGACAACTCAACTGTAATTTCCTAAAGAAATATTGGTTATAACATTACATTACATTTATTTAGATGATGCTTTTATTCAAAGCAACTTACAAAAAGTGTATTTCAACCATTTGCATACAAGGTTAAAATTGCAAGTTCATCAAATATGCTAAACTACAAAAAAAAAGGATGTATAAAAAGGTTTTGTTTAGTTTTTTATGGGCCAAGGAACAGTCTAACCAAGTGAGTTTTCAGTGTGGGTTGAAAGATTTGTAGAGTTTCTTCTGTCCAGATGTCAATGGGGAGGTCGTCCCACCATTGGGGAGCTAGGACCCCAAACAGTCATGGTTTTGTTTAGCTGGCCCCTCCTCGTAGTGAGTGAGTAGCAAGTTGATTGGAATAGGAGTGGAGGAGTAGATTGTAGTAGACCGGCTGGGGAGTATAGTTTAACCGTGTCCTGAATGTAGAATGAGCCTGAGCCATTTGCAGCATGGAAGGCAAGTACCAGTGTCTTAAATTCGAGCAGCGGTGTAGTGTGGGAGAACTTGGATAGGTTAGCAGCAGGTTTGAATAGTTGCATATAATTAGGTTTTGCATGCCCATACATATTGAAGTAGATAGATTAACACTGAATCTACTGTATATGGTGTACAGATGTGCTTCTATTTCCATGTGCAAAATGATCACCATGTGCACTTCCTGTAATACTTCCTCTTTCTGTATGCTGTTGTTTTGCACTTCCTTCACAGCTGCCACCATTGTAGAGCACCATGAAATGATGTCATACTTTCATGATATTGTCTTTCCTGTTCTGTCTCATCAGAGAGTTTGTCCTTTATCCTTAAATTCTGTGCACATGTATAAAGTTGGCATCAGATCTTAGTGTTATCAAGCAAAAGCACATTGTTGTGAGTCATATAATAGAGTTGTCAATATATATTGTGTTTGTGAGGCCTGTAAATGTAGTATACTCCCTGTCTACAGCAGGCCTCCTCTCTCTTTTTTCTCTTCCTCATCATTTTCTCACACCCCTCAGTCAGCCAGAGTCTCCAGTCATTTATTTGCCCAGCTCCAAGCTCGGCCGACCAGACGAATTTACGATCATCGGCTCGGCTTATTCTCACCTCGCTGTAAGGCTGTAACGGATTTACCGCCACTGGTGTGTCACTCCCATCATTAAAATGTAAAAGTTTGTGACACTGCCTACAAAGTTGCAAATGATGCTGGTGATCTCGGCCGTTTATTCCACTTACATTTTGCCCAATTGCTGGAAGTTTGTTCCCTCCTTGCTCAAAACTAAATCATGAGCTGTCACTGCTCCCATCACCCTAAGTAAACTCTACAGCTCAGGGATGAAAACAGGGAGCTCATCCTCTCTTTTAAAAAAGGGGAGCATTGCCATTTTCTACTTTTCAGACTTACTCTTAACACCGCATACTGAATCTGCTGTCCTGGATGGAGACTTGGCAGGGAGGGAATTCACTACGTCGAGTTACCTTTTGATATTGTTTGATCCATTTTGATTGTATTTATATGAAAATGGCCAAGTTATTCTTTCAATAAGGAATGGTGCCCGGGGAGTTTCCTCCTGAGCTGTCTCCCCAGTACAAAACCGACCTGAAGATTCTGACAGTTTGACACTTTAATTTCCTATCAAGTATTTCACCTGAATTTCCTGGACAAAGGAAGAGACATGCTGCTATAAAAAAAAAAGTCCATATTGGGTTGGACATTATTAAAGCCTCAATTAAATCCTTTCTTTCCTTCTCTTTTAATCAGGTTTGGAAAGCACCGGAGGGATGAGCAGCCAGGAGACAGGATGGAGAGGAAGGGCTCCAGTAAATCTAAAGCCGAGGACATGCAGGCGTCAGAAGAGGAGACCCTGCGGATGAGGCTGGAACAAGAGAGGTGAGTGCTCAGACAGAGCCTTGGCTCGCTAAAAGCCTAAACAGTTAAGTCCCAGCGGAACAAAGGTAGAAAAAACCCCCACTACTGACCGGAAAATTAGCAAACTACCTAATTAGCAAAATGGGAGAGCAAGGTTGGGAAATTCTGGGAAAGCACTTAGATGCCAATTTGTGAAATGTCCCTTTCTTTTATATCAGTACATTAAATAGATCATTTATGGATTGTTGTTGCCTGTGCCATTCAGAGGCGCTGACCTCCTAATGGTGCTCGCAGGCCCCTGTGGAATTGGCATGATTGAATGGTGCTCATTATAATAGTGAAATCGATGTAGCTCTGCATTTGTCTTCTCCTGCAGCTTGCCCAGGTTGTTAATCGCTCAAGAATACACTGTTCCTCTTTATCCACCCCACTTGGCTCTACGTCCTCTGGTGTTTGTGGACACGAGGACGTCCAGAAGAATAAGGCCAGGCCTTGGTTTTGCCGTGTGCGCCTCATCCCTCACAGACAAGTCCCATTTAATTCTCTCCAGCAGAAAAGACATTATTGGTGGCAGGGTGAATAAAAAGACAGCTTTCTGCCTTCATTGTTCTCCACCAGCCAAATGAACTCAGTAATCAAACTGCCGTTGGTAATGACAGCTAATTGAATAGAAACAATAGGGCTTGATACCGCTCCCTCTTATGTCGAATGGAGAGAAGGATGGATGGCTGTCGAAAATGCATGGCACCACAAACACAAACAAGTGGGCCCAAAAACAAAATGCTCACAAAGGCCCTCTCCTCTGCTGAATCGAATATCTGGAGGCCTTTCTTAAAAAGCTTCAGCACATTTCTATTGGGTATTCAACTATGACTTGCAGTGAAGGTCCTCTCCACTGAGGGTGTGAACGCCTCTGGCTGAGGGCCCAACACATTTCCCTCAGTGCACCCAGGAGACCGGCCGCCTGGCTCTGCATCCAGATCCGTCCCCTTTGAGAAGCTCCCAAACGACTGTCATGCTAAGCAGCAGAATCGACACAGACACGCAGTGGGCATGAGATATGTAGAGTACATGCCCTCACAAACCTCTCCTCCCCACAAACACATACACACTATTTAAATCCTGTTCCTACTTCTTTTCTTTCAATGCTGTCATCTTATTTCTTTGTCTGCTATTTTGTCTTGCAGCACATTCTCATTCCCTGTCTTGTTTGCGTCTGTTCTGCATGTGTGAGCTCCGGTCCCAGCTCCCTGTCCTTTTGTACCTGTTCCCAAATCCCATCACTCAGCCAGGCCGGAATTGTCCCTCGGTTAATGGAAAGGGAATCCTGAGGGAAATCGTGGTGGGTAATAATAAACCAACCTGCCATGAAGACAAGTCGATATTCAAAGCATTAGGGTTCAGCAGGACGGCAGCTCAGAAAGCCATTACTTGTATTTTTTGGTAGCGCTACTGAATTACACTCCCAAGGTGTTACATTTGATTGTTGTAGGTCTCTGCTTAAGGCACATGCTTTGGTTGATTACATTGCTGCCACGAAGACAGGACCATTTAAGAGTGTGTTTATTAAGTTATGGATCAGACTGTAACAGGTTTTCAAAGCTGGTCAACAATGGTCAGCCAGCACTGTGTGTCAGCACGACCCAGGATGGGCCGCTGCCAAACCCACAGCTCGGCTGACATTAGCGATCATTAATTCAAGCAGACGGTTTTGACAGAGGCTTTTAGTGATTCAAAATAGGAGTCAGCGAAGAGGTGAGACAGATTAATTCATAAAACCTGCCCTTTTTACTCTGCAGTAAGGCAGCAATGGTTATATATTCAAAACTCTGACCTTGATATGATTCATGCAGTTTATGGTTTGGCCTGCAGTCCTTGCAGACACAAGTCATTTATTTTAAGTAAAAATGTTCTCCTCCATTGATATCTCATGCTCTTATAGACTGAAGATGATGGAGAAGAGAGTAGATAAAACTTTGACTTCGTTGCTTGAGCACAGTGCAGTGCATCCACTTGATGAAGAGTGGTTATCAGCAGCATTTGTTTTGCTAAAATCTGGCAGATTTTATACAGCTCCTGGGATTTACTGTTTAGAGTCTCATCAAGGCGGCATTAGAACCTGTGGTTAGGCTGATCTCAGTCTTTGTTCAGCCCAGCAGTGGCAGCCATTACCCTGGTTTCTTTAAAGCTGTGGACAGCACCCAAGGCACCCCTATCTGATTGGCTCATGTTGAGAGGACTGTGGAGACAACAAGCGCTCTGATTGGACCTTGGGTGGGTTGGAGAGTCGTTTCGGTGGCTATGGCCCTCATTCATCTGAGGCCAGGGGGGAGAAGAGAGTGAAAGAAAGAAACACATGGGCGGATGGTGTTGGTGGAGCCTCTATCAGTCTCTGACTTATCTCTGCACATGCTCGCCCTGAAACTATATGTTCCGAGCCAAAGTGGGAAGCACACAAAGAAAACCTGACAATGTTCCTTTTTCATTTTCCTCCTGAACTCCATTCGCTCTGTCTTTCTCTGTGGCAGCTGATTATGATGTCCATTCTCTCCTATCTGCTTGGCTCCGGTTGGCTTCTAATCAGAGACCAGCACTCCACTGCCACTCTCCTTGTTCCCGCTCCCCAGACCACAGCAGAGCACATCACTGCTTCATTTTTTTCTCTCTACACTGCACATCACTGTTTTCTCTTGTTTGTTGTTTGACTTCCTGCTGACTCTAGACAAACAAAACCTTACCAGTGTTTCAGGAGTAGGTCAGTCAGCACAATTCACTGTACAGGGAGTATAAAGATGTTTATTGCCGTGCAGTCACTTGGCGTTAGTATTTCTACTTGTGCTACAAGCAGCATGGTCATTTAGTGACACACCCACACCACCTCACAACCTTGCACTAATCGTTGCAACACCTGATTTGGTCTGAATGCAGTGTTGGGCGTGAGAATTTGATCTTTTACTCAACAAAAGAGAAGTTATTTTCTTATGCCATGTTCAGGGCACAGACCCTTAGGGCCAGTAATAAAAAAAAAAGCAATTTGTTGTAAGGCTCATCCTTCCTTTTCTGTTTTTTCATCACAGTGATTGTGGTACCAACGTTATCATTCCACTTTGTCAAACCATCTCATTATTTCAGTATCCTATTTGAGTCTCATTTGCATAGTGAGTTCAAAGGAAACTCCAACTGACTGATTGGGAAGTGCGATTATATTTGTAATTATATTGATACCTACAGCGAGTTAATGCGATTGTTAACACTGTGAATTAACACCAAGAAACTTGGACAATTATCTCTGTGATTGCATTATGCTGTTATGGGCCAAGTGTCAACAAAAGATGGGCTATCGGAGGTTTGCGATTCGACACAGACAGCTGCACTCAGAGTCATTTACTGCACTTTGATTAGATTCAGATACATTCTGCCCTCCATCTGCACTTCAGAACAATAGAACATGTTTTTGTGAGGGAGCATTGAAAAGAAAAATCTATTCAAGGCAGCTGGATGAGAAAGTGAGAGAGCAAATACATTCTGTTTCATCCACCTTAGTAACAATGCATATTGAAGAGGCAGGCTTTCAAGCTTCTAAGTGTGTTGACTTCAAAATGAGTGTCGGAGAGTACAGATACCCCCCCACCCGTCCACCCCAACCTCCCTTGGGTAGATTACACATTGCCAAACATATGGAGGAGTCTGCTGGCTTTGTTGGTCCAAAGAAAACAACAAACAGGGAGTTTTTCAGTGTGGAGAGGAAGGACTTGAGGTGAGTTGACATGTTGCTACCAGTTAACACCAGGTCTCTTATTCCACCAAAGTTAAAGTAATTATTTGACTGCTTTTACATTCATGCACTGAAATGAAGCTTTAGCAATAGTACCATGACATTACAAAAGTTTTTGTTCATGTGAAGGTGCTGTATTCAGACTCAATTTAGTGACAAGAAAATCAACAGGGAGAACAGAAAACGTTGAAAGGGAGGGAAGTTAATGAAAGAATAATGTCATCTGGCTGACATAATTTTCTTGAAGACATGGTCAGTCAGTGGATTAGGGGTTGAACATTAACTACCCCGGAAGCCTCAGCATTAGACTGTCTAGACTATCTGTTATCCAGGAGGAAATGCCTTTCCACTGCACCGTGATGAAAAACAAGTGAGTAAGCATTGTATTTTATTTGAAGGTACACGTGAGGTTGATTCTACTTCAAAGAATATAGAGTAAAACACAGACAACACATTGAGCAATTACTGATGTAATACTGCAATTGCCTTCTTTTCTCTTGTCATCAGTGTAGTTAATATTAAAATCCACAGTGGGGCTGCAGTGAAGCACTACAGCTCGATTGTCCCCTTTTTTAAATGAAATCTCCCTGGACTGGTTGCATTAAAAGCTACAGTGTCCTCTCCTCTCAAACGTAGTATCTGGTAAGAGGAGAAGAGGGGAGAAGAGCTGGTAATTGGGGCTGTACAGTAATAATGTGTTTAGTGTGGGCAGCACTTTCCTCAGTGTTAACATGCTGGGCCATTAATTGGCTAATGGAGTATATATGGCACAGTGCATAGGTGGTCTCGCAGGACAAAGTGGGGGAAGGAGAGGACTTGGAAGTGGAGCAGCAGTTGCAGGTTTCCCAAGAACACAGTTAGCAGGTGTGGATGTAAGGATTGGGGCTAATGAGCATATTGCAGAGCAGACTGGATGTAACTCTAGTTCTATGTGTATGAGTATGTGCGTAGCACACAGCATTTGAGCTGAACAGGCCCCCATATGAATTCAGATATCGTAGCATTGTTATGCATTTTACTCGCTAATTAAATAGGTCCGTCTTTTTTTCCGTGTTTGGGAAAGACTGTTCTAGATGAAAATGATCGTCAAAGTTATTAGGATTAATCCTCCGCAAACCATGATTGGCACTCCATCCAGTAGATGAAGTGATGGGATCACCGAAATCAGTAGGATCGATCTACTTCTGCCATAAATGTTAGAGATATTTCAGTCCAGATCAAAGTGGTGAACCATCACACTAACAAACAAGCCAGCAGTGAATCCTCCAGGTGGCTTTTCCTACAAAACACATTTAAAAAAATAGAAATTAGATGCAGAGGAATGTAATTTTCAGGGTTGCTAAATTACTGGTAGTTTGATTTTTGACATGTCAGTAAGATGCATCTTGCAGAGAATTTGCACTTGTGAATATCGCATTCAAATATCAGCTTGCCACAGAGACACCCACTGCCAACTGGGTTTCTGATAGCCATAACAAGTTGGAATAGGTCAGTTATTGCAGACTGACAGGTTTGGATTGTGGATATGGTTTCTCCACAAACCCACAAACAGATGTTTTTTCTCCCCTGAAAAATGTGATTAAGGAAGGATGTGATTAATTGAATCCCAAAGCCTGAAAGTGAAAGTTTATAAAAGCAACAGTAATATCTCATGATAACAGGATGACACACATCTTTGGTATTTCCGTTTCTTAATATCCTTTTATTGAAATGCACTTATTAGCTTTATCCATGTCAGACTCCCGAGGCCTGGACGAGATGTCTCTTTTTTTTTGCTTCATGTCGCCAGTCTAGCCAGGGCCATTATCTCGTCCCAAATGTCAATATTGCCGTTATTATGAATCTGATTAGTCCATAAAACGCCAGAGGGTCTTGAGATCCCAGCGGACTTCCGTGAACCTGTGGTAACATCATTGTCTGGTTCTTCCTGGCAGAGATCTGACATCACTTTAGCCAGATGGAAGGTGAAAGTGCTTCTGGGAATTTGTGTTTTTCACCCTCTGAGCCTGGTTTTCCATTCTCACAGAGTGAGACCCCACCAAGTGCACACAACTGTGCTTTGAGTTAATAATTTCCATATTGTACCTGGTCCGCGACACCAAACCAGCTTAGAGTCTTTATAGATGACTGCATATCATGCAACATTGCATCAGGTCTCCATCAAAATCTCATTTCGCAGATAATGCTGAGAAAATGGGATTTTGGACGGCTAAAAATACACAACGCAGTCTATGGGTAGGATGTGGGAATTGGGTTAATCCGACACTGAAAAATTTAGATTTTGGAAAATGCGATTACTGTTATTAAAATATACAGACATGGGGAAGAGAGAGATAGGCTAGGGGGATTCTAGCTCTGTTCCAGACCTGTCAATCATCTGTGAGGAGCAGCGGTGGGGGGTCAGAGGTCAGTTATGACCTGAGGTATTAGGGAAGCCTAGCATCAGTGGGAGGTAGCATACCCTACAGCAGGGACACATCTGGAACCAATGAGCAGTCTGGTGGCTGCTGCCAGGGTCAGTGCAGTGGGAGGTCAACTCCCCCCTCCGCCTGTCCTCAGCCCTTCTCCTGTGTACTCCCCACTGTCCACCTCCCCGCTGCTACAATGCCAGCACTCCTCGCTCCCATGACTGAGTCTTGTTAGCTGCGGACAGATGGCCATTCACATGGAACCATTCTCTGAGACAGGAAAGGCACTGTGAAAGGCTCTGTTGTGTGGAAGTGGTCCCGGTGAGAGGAACGGCATGGAGGGAGAGGAAGGGGTGGGAAGAAGGAAGAGGTCTGACTGTCGTCTTCCCACCTCCTCTTGTTAGAGGACCTGAGGCATACCCACATACTTGAATAATAATGCTTGGCATCTCTCACTACAGTGGAAGTGAACTGTAGTTCCTGCTACTTAGGGGAAGAAAGCCACTTTAGAAGTTTGAGGAGAGGCCTCTTCCTCGGGTATGGACTGATCAATGTCTGAGATTAAACTTAAAAGTTGGAATGCTGCTGTGAATCTTGGATTACAGTTGGCTCTCTTTCTGGTTGGTTCTCTTTTTTTAATTTCCATCTTTTTAGCCTGTGTTGCCTCATTGCATTTCTTACACACTTGCCAATCAGTACCTCAAATACCATCATGTCCTTGCTTCTCCTTCTAGGTGAATTTAGTCTTCACAAATAAATGCATGTAATTCGTAAATTAGCATCTATGTCTGAGATCCCAGGCACATTTTATGAAAACTTTTCCAATATTGTAAAAATAACATGAAAACTGGATCAGTTGCCATCAGCAGGGCTGGAACAACTATTAGTATCAAAATATACAAACTCATTCCCTGGAAAACATAGAAAAAAGTTTTTAAGAACTGATTCATATCCTTTGCAAATACACAGTTTCACCCAAAGACAAAGACAAAAAAAAGTAATTGACAATTTTTTCCAAAACCACTTTAAATTGCTTTAATATGTTACTTTTTGTTATGCAGACTATCTGAAACGTAGTCATTTTTGACTCATCAAATCAATTCCTGGGTCGTCCTTACCCAACATTTTTGAAGGGTGTAAAAAAAAATTTCCCATGAGGAAATTATATTGATTTTGGAATTTTAAGCATATTCTTTTCTTTTCCAGATGATTCAAAAAGAAAAAACACAATGCAAGTTTTCTCTTCAATGTTTTTATCACAGAATACAAGCCAAAATGCGAGAATTTCGTGAGAGGCAGGCAAAGGAGAGGGAGTACGCCGAGATCCAAGACGTTGTCAGCCGCACCTTCAGCTCAGATGAGGAGCACACGTATGCTGGTATCGGATCATTAGACTCGTCGGTGGATAGCAGCAACATGGAGCCTTACAGTCACCACTACCATCTCCCTCAGAGTCCCCAGAGCCCTCACCTTCCCTCAAGCCTTCAGGACAACGGTCCACCCCTGGAGGCTCTGTATGCCCAGGTCAACAAGCCACGCAATAGACGCCCTGCAGCTCCAGACAGGTAGGGGTCGTCCAAAGAATAATCCATAAGCAGGAATGGCTATTGACTCAACATGCACATCCCCAATACTCATGGGTCATCAGTGTGCTTTGTAACTACCTTTCCCGTTCATTCAAACGACACTAAATAGCTTTGTACCTTGTGCTTATGCTTTGCAACAATCTAGATAATTTACACCTCATCTATATATATATATATATATATATATATATATATATATATATATATAAGCAGTGGTTGTGTTTGTTCACTTATACTTTGTCGTGAGTGACACATGCTGCACAGAAAAACAATGAATTTCATGCAGGGTTTTATCTCTGCCTCGTCCCACAAGGCATTGCCCCGTGCAAGCAGGCAGAATCCACAGGCAAGGTAAACCATCAGTTCTCCATGTGTTAGAATTTAATATAATCATGTCTTTTTTTCCCTTTTTTTTCTTTCATTATCCATGGATCACAGGTAATCCTCCCTGGCCCCTCACACACCTCTTTCAGAGAGTTACATTGCATGCAGGTTCAGCTTGTTTGTCGCTGGGGTTTATATTGCTCATAAGCTCCATGTCAACATGATTATTTGATGTGACGACAAAGCCATGCGGAGCTTTAGTTTTAAATGACTGTGCTGATAGCCTATTGCCAGTAGGCCCATGTAAAGTTAGCATGTGTATTTTTATTGATGTCTTTATTCTCTTTTTTAGCTCCATAGTTTCTTATGTTGTGAGTGAAAGTGACTTAGCTGACTAAGCTAGCTGTAGCTAGTTGCCTTCTTTACCAAATATGAGCAATGTTAAATCCCAAAAGATGTAGCTCTGACAAAGCCTATAAGACAATGGTGCTTCCTCAACAAAGTCCACCCAACAGTCCACAAAACTTAAATCAATTAAATGTTGGCAGGACTAGCAAACCACCAGGGAACGTTTTTTCTAGAATACGAGCTAGTGAAAATATTCTGCAAGAAGTTTTGATCATAGAGAATTGTAAAATGGATAAAGCAACATTTAGATACACACAATCCCATAGTCATATCAACAGTATTATGCATTTAAACTTCATATTAAATTTTTCTTGAATATATATGTGTCTATAGCATGCTCCACATCTTGTTTTCCATGCTTTTGACAACCAAGACTTGTATTTATTTAGTTTATATGTAAGGCTTGTTCCTCTGCTGAGTTGGAGGTGTTATGAGGGCTCCAGATTTCCTGCAGGTCATATCCAGTGGTGACAAGCCAGGAGATTTCTATCCCCATGGTGTCCCAGAACCTTTCAGGGTGTTTTAAATGGATCGAATAATACCCACCTCCTGTGATTGACAGCTGTCACATGGGGGTTTATGACCTTTCACTGCCAGGCTAAGGTGGAGAGGGGTCCATGTGTTACTGTGTGTGACCAAGACAGAGTGCATCTCAGTGAGTGTGTATGTTTTTTAAAAGGATTTACAGAGGTAGAATCTCAATCTTGTAACACCCCTGTTACAGTCAGAGTTGATATGACAACGTTATCTGGCCCTCTGACAGCTGGCTAAATCCATGTGCCAATACATCCAGGGCTTAGTGAAGGCCACTGATCCATATGTCTAAAGTGAAGGTTACCGCCACATGTTTCCTCAGGATAGCCTTGTTGTGTCATAGCAACTATCTACTGTAAACTAGCCCACTTCTGAAGCAGAAGTTGATGATAAGCCTGGATGCTAGAATAAAGGAGGCAAGACAATGCTTAACCGGCGTTCAGTGAGTCTGTGCATTCAGATCACAAGACTCTAAGATGTTGGTTAGTGATAGACATATTGATTCTCAGTGGGAATATCAATAAATGCTGTGCAGAGATACAGTATAAAATCCTTAACATATGACAACCCTGTCAGCAATTAGTTTCTCTCTTTCACCTTCAGTGACAGAAGGAATATTAACAGCAATCTGCTTAGTAGCTCTAATAGAGAAATAAAGAGAAAAAGAGTAATGCAGAGTACCTGATTGTAAACAGATGCTTTGTTACTTACATATGAATTTCTATCAAATAGTTTTGGTTGCTTAATGTTTAAATGTTTAAAAATTTAGTGAAATTTCCATTACTATCTGGAAGCTGTTCTGTTTTGGTCTTAATATTATACTATTCAGTAGACCATTTTCAAAAAACATAACATCAAACTAGCCTTATATATCTAATATTCTGCTTTCTGCCCTCCTGTTTTAGCAGTTTCTAGGAAATAGTGAATTCTCACCTTCATGGGTTTATTTCAGCATAAAAAAGCTTAGTGTTGCATGTTAATTATAAATACAAGCTTATATTTAGTTTGGGGTCTGAGCCTTAAGTATTGATAGCACAGTATGGAGTTTTATTTGCAGGGACAGGATTAGCTGTCGCAAGTGTTGTGATTTGATTTGCAATATGCACCGCATGTTCAACACTGCATTTTTGTTTTGCACCTCGCTGCTTTGCATATCTTGTGTATGCCAGCCCGGCTGTATGCCTGTAATATTTGTCTTGCTGCCTTTGAGATATAATAATATGCACTGGCTCTTATTTAGCTCAGAGGCTTTCTATTTACGATTTGCAAGAAAAGAGCTTGAAGCGCGTTCAGATTCAAGACTCCTGTCGCTTGCCTATCATAACAAACATAAACAGTAATTTGCATTTCTAAATTAAACTTAATAGAACTTTCATTGTCAAATATAAAAAGCCATCACAAGTGAATTTGCAATCACTTCTGACTGTTCCATGTATCAAGACAAGAACATTGGATTCCGAACTTTTGTTTAGCCATTTAGGAATCCAGTATGACTTACAATGTCCTTATTTTGTCATCCTAACCAAATATTTGGAGATGCAGCAATGACACATACTTCCTGTTTGAAGGTCAGGAAAAAGGAAGCAGATGAGGTTTGTTCAAGGAAGGCTACTCATTCCTGGCTGTCAGTCAGCCTTCAGTATTAAAGAGAGAAATGAGTTGCATTTAACCCTGACCTGGATACTGTTGCTGGCTTCTGAGGTGGGCCCTAGAAAAACACTCTAATCAAAGGGGCAGGTTAAAGATCCTATCTTCTAGGGATATTTGAGTTATTTGGTAGTAGACTTAAGTCCCATGGTCAAACAAATGACAGCAAGACAGCACCTTATAACACAACCAAGTAAACTTCAACACAACGTGCATAACCAAACTGAGAAATAAAATATTACACTGCCTATAACCTTTTTTGATTGCCAACCCTATAGCCTACTGTCTATAAGGCTGCATTCTTATGCCATATTTTATGGGGGAGTTCCTGGGAAACACATTAGTTGTCAATATATCATTGAAAACATAACTATATAATTGCATATTACAATCATATTCATTTCCCACCATGGGTACAATACAATACAATTCCTCTTCCACTTCCTCAGTATATACGCTGTTGTCGCAGCATGTTACAGAATAATGTTTGACTGCGGTTATAGACTTTCCGCAGAAAACATTGCAGTAGTAATTAGGGTTACCTTTATATACATATACATTAATTAATGAAATGAAAAATCCACCTTTGGCTGCAGTGTGTAATGTATAACAATTTTCAACACACAAAATAATTCCTAAAGGCATTGAGGAGAGATTCAAGCATTTCATACCACACAGTACACATTTGTTGATTTGTTTTATGTTGTATATTTTACAAAAACACACATAAAATACATATATACATAAAAACAAAGTAATCCCAGCACTCTGTTGTTGGCTAGCTGCCACTATCTCCTACAGCATAGTAAATAATATTATATGGAAATATTACCATGGTGGAAGCTGTCTCCTGATTATCATATGACCTCTAGAAACATGGCACAACTGCTAGTCTTTTTACAAGTCTTACCTTATAAAATTGGTTCCAGGGAGCACGTAAATGGAAGTAAATTGAGTTGAAATTAGCTGACAGCCTTCCTTTATTTTTCAGTCTTCGCTGGGAAAATGCTGAACAGAGGCAGTGAGCATGTTGGAGGATGACTGCACTTGAACTAATCAGTATCTTACATCTAAAAGCCACCTAGTCAAACATTCGCATTGCTGGAAAGACATCAAACAAGGCTGGTGTACCCAGGAGTCTTAGTTCCCATCAGTTTGTTTACTGTACATCCCTCTGTGCCATCATTACAACACAGCATTTTAGTCAAACAGACGAAGGTTCTTTAGATCCTGTCAACTAATTAGAGACACTTAGGTGCCCTGTGGTTGATGTGGGGAGGTGCTCCCTTTTAAGGGGAGGTGGGGTCCACATGCCTTCAATTGCCAGTTACTGTACATTATAGTTTTGCATCTTGGGCAGTTTTTTATGCTTCATGTGTTTATACATGTGCATTCATTTTATGCAATAATAAAGGCATTTGCGCATGGCTCGCCAAGGCTTTCAAAGCTGCACTCCTGTTTATCCACTACAGTTAAGAAGAGGCTGCAGCTGGATAAATAGCCTGAGTATATGCCTTTCTCTCTCGTAGACATTTGGTAATGGAGCCCTAATGGGAAGGTCAGTGTGACTGTAAAGCTGGAATGAGTCAGATCTGAGCTTATAAACCCTTGGAGATACATGGACCCCTGGTTACTGTGGGCGTCCAGAGATCCTGCCCACTCTGCCGTATCGGGTTTTACTGTTCCTCTACAGGATCACGGTACAACAAGAGCTCATTTGACAATTTATTACCAACCTCCATGTTATTAGAGTTGGCATCACCAGTAGTGTTTTGACAGTGCTGTCAGACTCAGTAAAAGTGAAGGGCACCAATAGAAATCCAGGATTTATTCATGATCTGTTTTGTTGAAACCTTATATGAAGCAAATGTAAATATCATTTTTCACCCTAAAACCTGTGGCATGAATTCTGCTGTTACCGAGTTACATTGTTTTCAGTTGTTTTGTTTCACCTGATTAAAAACAAGTTGACTTAGAAAAATTGAATGACCTCATTTCTTGAGAAGCAGCTGACAAGTCAACCCCTCCATCTGCAGAGGGTCCGTGGGGTTTGGGTGACCAGCGTTGGATGCTGCATTTCAGAATGACAACCTGACAGCTGCCAGGCTCGATGGAATTTGTGGGAAGTGAGCGTGAAACAAAGCATCACCTTTTGAAACTGCAATTTGATTGACTGCTGCTCCCATTACCCAGTTGAGTTTCCAAAGCTCCTTATAGCATGGGCGAGGACGAGTCAGAGAGACACGGAGAGGAAAAGGTGGGGGGAAGCAAGGAGAAAGTCCTTGAAGCCCTCTGCAACTCAGCAGCTCCAGAGAGGCAGGCAGGCAGCACATAGAGAAGAAGAAACCAATGATCCTCACCTGAAGAACAGAACTGTGCTGTTTTCCCCCTTCTCCACATTAAAATCAGAACCTCTGCTTTGCATGGTCTTGAAATTGGATTATGAGGTAGCTAATGGATTTTCTGCAGCTGATAAAAGGTCTGGCTTTTCATCCCGGGAGAAAGTTTGTTGTGATTTTGCCCCTCGCTCTCACCACCTCACCACTCTGAGGCTTGAAGAAACATTAATCTGTGGTGAGACGCATACTTCACACCTCAGATGAAGTGTCTTTTACAGCCGTCCGCTGCTGTTAAAAAGGCAGTTTCCTGCCTTTCACAGCCACAAGCTGATAGAGTTTTTATCCTCAGTATTGTTTGAATCATCATCACTAAGAACAATTCATTTTGTCTTGTTTGTTATCGACTCCTTCAAGTTTTTTTGGATAAGAAACATATCACTCCAACAGGGATACGTCATTATCAGGTTTATTCTGCGCTGTATTGTTGAATGGACTATTGGATGACTCGATTAAAGTAATGCAGATGGAGAGTAAGTTACAAACAACAATGTCCCACCGCAACCTGATGATCACTGTGCCAATCTGAAGTAATCATTTTTTTTATTGCTTGCTGTCCCTTATTTGGTGCCTGTAATTAACTCCACAATCAACAATCAGTCCCTGTGATTTTTGTAGTCTATATTTTCATTTAGATGCAATCAAAGTGAGATTAACAACACTTTATGACTGCAACATCTGTAGCTCTGATTAAATCCTACCTTTCAATAATTCATTGGTAAACAAATTAATCTTTTACAACCCTGCATCTGCGTTAAAACTTTAATAACATTCCAAGTCTCTAATAACGTTTCCTTGTAGTTCTCAAGGGAGTCAAATTGATATGTCTAGCATCAAGCTACGGTTCGCTTTAATGCGACACATGCATTAGTGGTAACTAATTACATTTTACTTACTCATTGTATCTCTGTAATCCCAGATTGTTTTGTCTGGTGTATCCAGTTCCTTCACCTCCTGTAGTTGCCAAGATAAATAAGAGTCAACGCTGACTGTATCACATTTTATTCCCAGAGCCATAGCAGCATGTTTTGGCATTGCCTTTTGTTTGTCTCTGACATCTGCCAGAGTTTTCCATGACTCCCTATGAGTGTCCTTGTGTAGGTGTGAAATTAGTATCACAGTGAATGTTGCATATTAACATATTACATATTATTTAAAAAAGGAACACTGAGGTGATTGTAAGAGTTTATCTGGAATGTTAGCTGCTGTTGAGAGAGCTGCCGGTGTAACAAATGAGCCTGGGTGAATCCTCAGGTCAGCTGTTGTTACCGGCATCTGCAGGACATCCTGTGCACCTGGTAAACTTGTAAACCTGTGTAGATTATGTTTCTGTCCTGCAGCTTTGAAAAAGCCCCATGTAAACCCTGTAGATAGGTTACAAAATGAGGGTGCAAGTCCAATACACAGACACATTCGCACACTGACTTTTGGCCTTTCCTCCCAGCCTGCTCTGTGCTGTGTAGATAGTGCAAGAGGCCTAATGCACCAAATGCACATCAGCCTTATCACAGGGGTTCTGCACAGATAGCAGCGTGTATCTCCCAGGCAAAGCAAGTGAATTATTTTTTCTGGCTTTTCATTTTTTTCTACCCTCCCGCTTCAGAGAGGGCCCTGTGGGATGAATGTGATGAGATGGAGCACACAGAAGGCAATTTATCTATCGTTTGTACCATTACATTCATTTAAGAAAGCAAATAGCCTGAAAACAGACCGAGAAAGGGAGAGAGAGAGAGAGAGAGAGAGGGGGGGGGGGGGAGAGAAAGAGAGACCTGCCTAGCCTTCAAATCTACATCAAGTGGATCAAGCTGATT
>JAVQJL010052503.1:0-32921 GCA_036024295.1 Nannoperca obscura
TCGGTAGGGTCCTAAAGGGGGTTCGTCGTACCCGAGTGCCACGGCGGACGTCCCCACGAAGCTTCCCCAAACCATCATCAATATTAAAAAATTCTAAATGTACCTATGTTCAATAAATCTTTTAAACTTATCATATGGAGAGTGTGTTCCTTGCTAGTGAATCAGTGATTACAATTTTTAAAGCAGTAACCCTTGTAGAAAAATGCTCAAAAACTTAAAAGACATATTGTTTTTAATTTTTCCAGCTTCAAAGGTCACCCTCAAACATAGAAATGTGACAAATATCAGATGCACTATTGTGACAAACAAGACTCTTCTCCTAAGCAACATTAGACAGATTCAAATAATACAAATTACTAATTTACAATAATTCATTTGTTGATTATTGGTTGTCTCTATGTTACTGTATGCAGGTATGCAGGATGCATACAAATAATACATGGTAGAAAATACAATATATCCCAGTAACAGCTTCTTTCCATGTGCCTCCATAACTTTGGCTATGGCTACTATTTATGAACGTAGTACTTTATGCCATCTCCAGTATGCTGTTGGATAATGGCTTTGTGCAAACTGAAAGATTAAAACTAAGTGAACAAACGTTCGAGAGTAAAAAAATAAACAAACAGCTGGGTTAATACATCTGCACTTAACTCTTTATTGACCTGCTGTTAGCTTTAGTAGATGTTACTCAGCTAAATCCAGGTCATGCTGGGGGAATTTCTACTCACCTCATGTTTTCTTCAATGCCTGTTCATGTCTAAATTACGTTTTCCCAAATCTGTCTTCTTAATAATCTTCATTATCCTCACAGAAGGAAGCCTGCACATGGCAAGCTCAGTATTTCTTCCTCCATCATATTAGTGTGAAAAATATACCCAGATAATTCCAACAGGTGGAAGCCAGCAAAATCAGCACCACAATCTCTTAAACTATGAGGAACATGGTTGATTTGATTTGACAACCATGATTGATATTATAATGGCTGTGCTGTATAGCTGTGGCTAATAGTGGGCTGGATTGTGTCAATCAGGACTGGCAGCTGAAAGCTGAAAGACAGTCAAAGCAACAACAACTGGGAGTGATGCTAAGTGTGCAGCAGACACAACTTGTTCCAAATATCACTGTTGTTTTCCTTTTTACAAATTAGCTGCATTCCCCATCTGGTTTTCGGCACCTGTTGAGGTGGAGGATGCCAGTTGACTTTAGTTTCATAGATGACAACCCGACAAGAGTGATGACAAGTTTTAGGGTGTAAACTTCACAAAATAAGAGCAAGGAGCAAGAAACCAATATAGTCACCGCCCTTAGATAAACAGATTCATATTGTACCTTGAAATTATTGTGATTCTGTCACTGAAGCCAGCTTTAGTTCCTGGATCTAATATTTTAGTCCTAGCCTCTCCCTGGCCAGACTGTCTAGTTTTTTTGTTTAATCCAGATGCCCCCATGTTTTGCTTATTCATCCCCTATACTGCCCTTATTTACCAGACTCTTTTCATCTTCTACATTTCTCTCTCCTCTTGTATCGCCATTAACCCTCCTTTCATCTGTTTTTCAGACACACATTGCCTTCATCTCTAGAAGTCTTGTTACAGCAGGTCATTTACTGCAAATTCCTTGGCTGCAGGGTGGCCAAGTAATGAGGGGTGAGAAGAATTCTTTATTGACCCAAAGGTTCAATCTCTGCAATACCTTAGAAATAATTTAAAAAAAAAACATTTATATACTAAAAATATGTCAAACAAGGTGTAATTTCCTTTCAAATGGAAATAATGAGGCAAATGGGAAAAGACTATAAGTGGTTGGACTTCTGTTTTGGATGTACATGTCTTGTAAGGAAAGAGTAATCAAGAGCTGCTTTATTTTTTCCTTCAGTTGATCCATCCATGAAAAAGTCTGTCCTGAAAAATATGTCCTGTGAAGAATTTATGATGAATGGTGTTTCATACACGTCTGCTTTGTTTTTTTTAATCATTTTTGTGATGTAGAGTTGAGGTGGGATCAGTAGTGATCCCCAAAGGCTTACTGTTATGTACACTAAGGTGTTTTAAAAGGAAATGAAAATGATGTGAGGTAATGTTTTATGAGCAGTCTGTCACTACCAATTATTCAGTACATAAGCAGTATTCATTCTCATCAAGGAAACTGATCAAATCAATCATAGGCTAGTAAACGTTATTAAGAAATTACCAGGTCGTGTGATAGTCTGCAAACAGAATGATGAATAACATACATGGCATACCTTTAAATGGTGTTTACTCCACAAGGCTACAGTAAACACAATTGACATCCTTTTTTCTCAGCTAGCAGGATTTTCTGGGGTAGTTTATAATTGAGTCTAGCGATGCATGAACTTTCTACAGCTGCAATCAGTCTAAGCACAGCTTTTTCTCCCTCTGCAGGCCCCAGCTTTCTTTTGTCGACTCTGCCTCATGTCGCAACACTCCCCAAATGTGAATGATCTTGATGAAAGCAGAATGTAATTATTAGTGTGGTAGTTCTAGGATGGTGGCAGGATCTTTACATGGTTCAGCGAACAACACGCTCTCTGTTCAAATGAAGAACATTCGCCTCCTTTCAAGGGCAATTATTTCAACCCTCAGTCACCCCCCCACCCACCCTGAATGTCAATGGGATGGGATTGGATGAATGTAGAAGTTATCCAACAATCTCATAACATATTGGAAGCAGTTATAGCTTTCCCCTACCCTGTATCAATATTGCACTACAGTATATGTTTCATCATATTAGAGCGGATTAGAAACATGGGACATTTGTTACATTGTCATCCTTCTTTCCAATGTTTCTCACCTCTTTGATGTGTCCATCAAACTGTCTAATAAAGACAAAAAAGTACAAAGTATTCTCTTCAGGTAGCGGGGCAACGAACCAGCAAAACTGCAGGAAACACAAGGTACATCGGGTTTTCTGTGGTTATGTTCAGCTCTGCTAACCTTTTTAATCCCTCTTCAGTATTAGATCATTTGTAAGTTGCACTTTTAAACCCATCAACCTCTCACAATCACCACTTGGTGGCATGATTCATGCATGTGCGCTTTGCATGTAAAGGTTTTGGCATGCTGGATTATGTCACTTATAATGCACAGAAGCATAGGCAGTGATTGATGCAGTGGTGATAGGGCACATCTGCAAATAAAAATTGGTTACGTGGACTTGGGGAGCTGGGCAAAGAAGCAATGGAGAAAGTGATCTTAGGTATTTGAATTTCATTGAACAGGGCTCATGGAAGTGTCACGCTTTTTCTCCTGTGTTGGATGGCATTATTTTAATGATATGCTGACAGAGTTTGAAAAAATATTTTACTTTAGCTCATGCAGAATGTGGTGGATGTGGTGGATGATGAAAGCTTCCATGTAAACACAAAAGAATTACAGTGGCAACAAAGAAGAAAATTCTTTAGGATTGCATGAGTGCAGTTGAGCAGTTTTCCTGCTTTCAAAAGCTCACCTTGTCCCACATTCCTCATCAGCCCTGCATATATTGAACCAGCCCTTTTTTCACTCCCTGCCATCTTCAAAGTTCTGTCTTCTGATTTTCTTTGAACCTGACTCTTATTCACACCCCGTACCTACCTTTCTGTACCTGCCTTTTTAACCCTATATATGCCTACACTTCACTGCCTAATTGTCTGCATTTGGGTTCTTTTTTCTGTGCTGTAGTGTTAGTAATACCTGGAAACCGTACAGTTAACAGCCAGCTGATGCTAACAAGCAGCAAGTTACTTCCAGGTTTACAGAAAAATATTACAAACTAGAATAGTTGTGCTTGAGACCTATGTAGATCCAACAGCTGGAAATCAATATCCACGGACTCACTATAATCACTATGGAACCATCATAAAAACTAACCCTTAGAAGGTTGCCAATAAACAGGAGTGCTGTCCCTTGGTAATAAAAATGTACCAAGTGCTAGTAACAGTGCTCTCTAGAATTGTAAGAATTACTTATTCCACAGGGAACTGTAGAGATGAGAGGCAGCAAAAAGACAGAGCCCTGAGAATTCCCTCTATGCACTACTGATACAGTAAAGGACACATAATCCCCAACAACAGAGCCTACAATTTAATCAGTTTTGCACAACCTCTGCAGGAACCATATCTTTAACATGGTCAATTCTTGAGGCTCTGTTATTCCACTTCTTATAGGTTGAGGCCCAATCCTGCAAGAAAATACTACTACTTATGGTAGCTGACGAAACCTAGATCTGTAGATGACACCCAGATTTATGTAGCTTTGTTCCCAAATGTCTTTGGTCTTGAATACTTTGTTGATGATTAAAGAAAGTAAACATGTTGTTGGACAAAATTACTTCCACAAAGACAAGACAGACATAATTATATTTGGCAACCAGAAGAAAAGACTCAAAGTAATTGCTCAGGGCTATAGACTTGGTGTAATAACTGTATAAGTATTTTAATATCGAAAACCAACAGCAAGAATCAGTATTTGAGTCTTTACAAGATTTTGAGAAATCTATGTGAAATTTGTGCATAAAGAAATGTAAAAGAGCAAGGTACAGACAGAATGCATGCTGAACAAATGCTTCCTGGATCAAACTAAGACGTACGTCTATTTTATACATATTTATCTGATTGTATCATAATTCTTGAAGTACCCAATAACACTTTGCACTTATTCCATTCTAAGTTACAATAAATAATTCATGCTCTGCTAATCCATGTCTGGTCTGCTGCCTAGTGTGAGGTCCAACAACACTAAAAGGTCTGGAGCAAATGGGCTATTTCTGTCCATGGCTTAACTGGAAGCCGTTCTTTGATTTTGTAGGAAAAGCAGCTAGATTAAAGATGAGATTAGCAAGAGCTGAATAAAGATTTATCACCTGTCCCAACTGTTCTTGACAACTCTTTCCTTCCCAAGAAGGTTACACCAGGATTGACATGATTGTGAATTAAAGAGAAACTGTTGGAGCCAAGTTACAGGCAAGTGGGTGGCGTTTTCCCCCTTGCCTTTCTGTCTTGCTCTGTCTGTCTAATTTATAAACACATACTTTTCCTTCACACCCAGTTTAGATTTGTTCCCCATAGATTTGAATCCATTTGATATCCCATTTGTAAAAGTCACAACCAAGAGAGGTGATGAGACACACCCATGTGACAGTCCACTGCCCAGACTCAATGTGCTTTCATAGAGTGAATGGTCATAAAACCAAGATGTAAATGTTTCTAATAAATATATTACCAAAACTTAGAAAAAGTGTTAATATCATAACACAACTTACCACCTTTAAGTGAAAAAATAAAGATGTAATGTTGTCAATAAAATAATTACAATCTTTTAACTTAAGGACTTCAATTAGTTGTCTTGATCAAATAGTGGACTTATTATTTGCAAACTGCAAAAAAGTATTTTCATGGCCAGAGGACATGGAGAACGTGCCATCACCCACCTGTCTCTTTGGCACAGGCTCAAAACTTCCAGATTTGGGCTTTTGGATCCACTCACTATTCATGTGGGAGGTAAAACAAAAAATATCAGACCTATTTTAAGAGTGTGAAGTTGGGAGAGCTGCAATATTGGTGCAGCTTACTGAAATAGGATGTTCAGTGTTTGCTTAGTCTACCAGAAGGTATCTCAAAGGTAATTCAAATCTGATGCTGTCCATGTATTTCTTTGAGGCTCAGCAGCCAACCAGTCTCCAAAAGGTCTGCTGTGAGCTCAGCTGACCAATGACCAATAGACCACAGCACATACTGTATATCTTACACTGCTTCACCATTCTTGATGCAGTGTGCCCTCATGGCATGGTACCCGAATTCTGAAAGCAGTACAACTTTGTTACATATTTATTTGGGGTGGCATACTGAGGTAGCATACTGTAATCGGACATCCCATTCTTCCTAATCTCCCTTTCTATTCCACACTTATGCTAATTACATAAAACTAAGTATACGAAGCTTGGGACATATTTGAAAGACACCTAGAAAACTAAATACACAATTCCAAGCAGTATATGGCACACAACTCTTATATGTATTGGCTAATACTCCCCATCTATGATTTTCTGGATTTAATAAAAGAAAAATTGTGAGGGTTGGCTTTATTAATGGAACATGGTCCTCCGTTCCTCAACCACCACTCAGTAATGATTAAAAAAGAAAATCTGGGCCATTTGACAAAATACAACCATAGTTCATAAAAGACGTACTTCTTGTAATACAAAATGCCCTTTTTAGTTTTAGCTTTCAGATAATGATGCCCTACTGCTTAGAAATAAATAATCCACCACTATTATTTTATTACATTATGATACTTTAAATGAATCACACGGGCTGCATCTTCTTTGAAATTTATTGTGCAAGTAGCTTGCAGCAAAACACTGAAAGCCAATGTATTCACAGTACATATGAGTCCCCAAGGCATGTTTGGCTGGAATGCCTCAATAACATAATAACACTAATGGGTTATTTGTTAGCATCACAGGTGAGATGGAGGATGACAGAAAAATGAGTATAATATGGATCTTAAAATATTACACTTTCATTGCTGAGGTGATGGTGATGACCCAACAACTTCTATTGTTTCAAAAGCTACTACTATTATCTCAACAGTAGCACACCTGAGGCTGGGATGATCACTGGTTCAATTCCCTGTACCTGCTAGGGACAAATCTTTGGCATGACAGGGATAGTTATTGTTCACAGATAAGATCTGGATTATGGATAGGAGTTTCATTTCATGTTATTAGCATTTTAATTGTCTGTAACTTGACTACAGGATTACTGAAACCTTAATTTTAACGGTATTTGTAGGTATACTGGAAGACTAATTTCATGTAGGAAATTTCATTCTGCAATGATGCTGACTGCTTACAACTTTTTCTGATGGGTATGGTATGATATGATGATTAAGCAACTTAATCTACTTGACTATGTTAAGGAATCAATTGTGTTTACGCAAACCCTTGCCTACAGTATTTACACATCCAGCATACACGGAGCAGCATTTGCCTTCATTTGGTATCTGTCCACCTGATGGACAGATTCCAATAATCACTCTTTTTTAAACTCTGTTCAGCTCCAACTCCAGAGAAAATAATCTGGCAGTGTCATGTGAAAGTGAACCAAAACAATAAAACAGGATTGTAAAACTAAAACAAAGAGCTGCAAAATGCTAAAATGTTTCATAGAGCTTGGGGGAATTGTAGAGATGCGTAATAATTCACTGAGTTTGACTCTACAAAAGACATCTTTCTTTTTTTTTTACTCTGGACTGTCATTATTTACTTCTATAGGTACATTATTATTTTATTTCACTATAACCACCCATTGTTAAGATTTAGCCAAGCATTTAACTCTAAAGTCACTTCATGCGTATGTTATTTATATTCATACCATAGTTAAATGTTGTATTTTTCTGTGGGATGTGCCATACTCTGCTACTGTTAATAAACTCCACCAAAAATTAAATGAGCCTAAACAAAGCTGCCTCATCTGATCCTTCGCTCGAAATAGCTCAACTCCAAAGGCTGGGATGCCGGCAGAACTTGCTTGTTTTGTTCAACGGCATTCCCCAAACAAAAGCTGAAAAAGAAGCCTGTCGTCTTTAAGGGGGGAAACAAAAAATGAGGATATCTTCCAAGAGGTGCCAGAGGGATCTGTCTCTCTTTCCTTTCCATCTCCCTGTCGTGTGCTGTGACCGGGAGGGGTTTTTCTGAGGAAAACAACAGTGCTGTCAACAGCTAGTGCAGCGAGCGCTAGAGGCCAAACGGAGGAGGAACCATCACTTAATGTAAGGGAATGGATTAGAGAGGCTGATTATGCCTCGGAGGTGAGAGCAGAACAAAGTGAAAGAAAGGAAAAGCTGGAGCGAGGGAGAGTAAATTTCTCTGAAAATAAGCGTGCATGCATTTTTATTAGGCCTTTGTGCTGTATGTGTGTGAGTGGAAGCATGTATTTGTTTGCTGGTTTGTGTGTGTGTGCCTATGTCTAGGAATATCAATGTTTACGTATTTGGGTGGGTTTGGTACAGTAGCCTACACACTCATACATTATGTATGTGTTTGTAAACCTGTTTGTGTATCAATTTTTATGGACATGGATGTGTTCGCAAATGCTAATTATATGCTTATTATATATATAATATTTTACTGTCAATACATGTATAAACATATTTCAGAAAATAACTGAATGTTTCCCACCATTGTAACCTTTTGATTAAAGACTTATTCAGATACTTTTTTTTAACCAATTTTGTGATCTCATTACTGTAGATTAAACTAGAGTATGGCTGGATCAAATTACAATGTAACATTTGTACCTAATAAATTGGTAACTCAATTTTTCTCTGTATAATTACCATAAACCAAAAGTCTATGGTATCTCATGCTAGTGGTACTTTTATGTGGTGGTGTTTCTCAAAACTACATGTTACTCTTTAACCCTGTGTTTCACACCATGCTGTTGCTGTCTTTGCCTTTACTAAAGAAGATAAATGTGTAAGAAGTGACTTTCCTACTGGCCTTTCGCTCCTCTCACCATCTGCCATTGTGAAAAACTCTGAAAGCATTAGCTCAGTTTGTGCTGGTAGTACTGGAAGAATCATGTCATAAATCAAAAACAGCATAATTCCTGCCAAATCCGACCTGGTGGCACACAATGAAAATGCCGCATGAAGGCCGGGAGAGGGTAGAGTTGATTGAGTGATGTTCTTGTTTTTCTACAGTTTTAGAAAATCATCGCCATACTGATTCAAACTCAATATGGTAATGACATACAGATGTTCATCTTACAGGTAGTACTTGATTTAAATTATTTTAAATAGGGCTAAAGTTGATGTTAAAAGGTATTTGTTTATGTAATACAGTATATAACTCTGGACTAAATATAGATTCATTCACCTACTAGAACCTAGAACGTAGAACCTATTAGCTTATAGCAGGGAGTGGGGAAACCGCACAACACATGTATCCACTTTTTGCCTGGACTGGCTGTTTTTGCAGCAGAAGAAAACTAAAGCAGTAACTTATTTAAACATTATATTTACATTAATAGGTTACTGTCCCAAAAGCAAAAGTAACCTGATCCTAGACGTTTGTAGGCGCAGGAAGCTTTTTGAAAGCGAAAAGGATCAGATCCGAGAAGTTGAATTAAAAAATCTGTAAGTAAAATATTTTCAAATACGTTTTTTTTCATTTACAAATAATATTAGAGACTATATTCACTCTATAAATAGCACTACAAGCAGTCAAAAGAGAGGTAAAGCCAGTATTTAAGATAAATGGGTTTGATATCCCTGCTACAGTTAACTCCGCACATGTAGTGGCAGTTTGTACTATGTATATTTTTACCATAAAGTTGCTGTGGCATCTGAGAAATTAGAAAATAATTATTTTCTGTACATTTTTACACTTCCCATGGCTCAAGTCCAAACCCAGTGCAGTCACAATAGAAGCAAAATCTTAATTTATGACAGTGCTGTGGTTTTAAAGGTTGTGCTGTTAATGTCAAGCCATGCAATGAGTCAAGAGGTCTGCAGGTGCAAATTCAAGTCTGGGAAAATAGATTAATACAAATACAGCATGTTGGCCGGAAACCCTCATTGACCACAACTTACATTTCTGATAGTGTATTTTAGTACATGACAATGCATATAGTCTTTATCATAAGAGAGATGATGTCTTAACTGGACAGGGCATTAAGGTATTCATCAGGATTGTATATATTTGGTAACCATAGAGACCACCATGTTCTGCATCAAAATACTCACCACATCTGACTGGAATGCAAATGATTTTATTGCCAAGTCAGTGGCATATGAATTGTTTCATTACAAAATACTGATAGAAGACACATTATCTTCAAGCATGTCATTGTTTTATAGCAGGAGGTAAAATATAACTGCTAACTTCAATGTTTCTCCAGAACAAAGCTTGCACAGTGCAATTTGAAAATATAAGTAATTAAATAAATATTTACCTGGGATGAAGGTTACACTTTACAACATTAGTTATATGAGCAGAGTAGATTCCTCTAAGAGATTAGGCATCTCCACTCCTGCAAAGTAGCAAATGGAAATGTGTATTTACTGGCTTGGCCAAAGGGCTGCATAGTGGCTCTTTGGTTTATCTTGTCACCTTCAATCACTACAAACCGAAAACCATGGTTAGAATCGGGTACTGGTTGATCGTTGCACTGAAGAAGAGGAGACAGCCAACCCAGATTTAACAAAATCATCTCATTTACTGTGTTGCTGTTTCAGTTGCTGAAAGAAAGCACATGCCAGGTTAGCACTGTAGAATGGCCATTTCTAGAGAGCTCAGTGGGTCCATCCTGATTGGCTGAAATGGTTCCAAATGTCATTGCAGTTGTCCTTAAGTGAAAATCTGTGAGTGTGAAATAAGGCTAAATCAGTATAATCAGTATGTGTAGGTATCACTATTTTCAAATAGTGGACATGTTTTTCTCCGAACCATTTAAAGATAGAAACTACACAGAGAATGACACAGTCATCTTCAGTACTGACATCCCCATTGCTGAAAAGTATTCAGTCAGTATATCCAGTGTGTGTGTGTGTGTGTGTGTGTGTGTCTAGGACATAATCTAGGTGAGGCAGGAGGATGAGTTTCATACAATGTCAAAAGAAAATAGAAAGCAATGAAAGAATAAATCATTGATTCTGTTGTACCTTCTACACTGAGACAACCTGAATGGGTTTATTTGTTTGTCTCTAAACTCTACCAACTTGGCGCTCACTGTAGCTGGTCATACTGCCAGTTTCGAATTGGGGAAAGCTTGACATAATTTGATGTTGATGACATCTCAAAGTTGTAAAGCGAACATTGCAACAATATAAAAAAACAAAACTGCACATCAAGTAATATTGTCAAGACATTTAAGTGATACCCAGAGTGAGAAAGGAGGGCAGTGTTAGGATTAGAACAGGAAAAGCTTTATTTACTTTGTTGCAGCAGATAAAAAAAGGTCTATCCTCAAGTTTGTCAGTAAAATGTTCTTAGCCATCTATCATAGAAATTGGGAAAACTAAATTGAATCCATTGTTGGCTTTATACTTGTCAATTTCCAGTTCTCACAAAATAACACAAAACATAGTATTTTTTGGAAGTAAAGTAAACACCTTCATTACATGTTCAGTGTTCACTGCAGTCATGTTAAGTGGACTTCAATTAGACAGTTCATTTTAAACGGTTCACAGAGCACTTAACAGACTGGTTTCATTCTTAATAGATTGCCAGTATGTGAAACGAACACATACATTAAGTTGCAAAATTTTGTTTATGGGTGTACGGTATGGGGATCCTCTCTCACAACATTTTGGTCATCATCAAATATATTTACTGCCTGTTTTGCTTTCATCTTTCTGTGTCATGATTCACACTCACACACTTCTTCCTCCCTTACATCTCCCCTTTTATCTTCTCTGTCTGTCCCTCCTTCTTCCTGTGTGTGTAGTCCACAGTCGCTCCTCCACTACACACACTTTCCGTCTTTGCATAACTTACAATCTCAGCTTTAAGTAACTGCTCCTTCATTCATTTTTCATATCATACTTGTTCTTCACTCAAAAGATAGAGGCGAGAGTATGTGTTTTTGCACGTGTATGTGTGGGTGGTGGTGGTGGTAGAGGGGTGCTTAGTGGGTGCCTGAGGCGAGACAGAATGTAAGCACAGCATGAGTAATGAAATAATGACTGAAATATAAAAGGACGAGGCGGGCCGCGCTCTCTCTATCCGGGGGCCGACAGGTGTTTGCCCGAGTGCCGGTGCAGAATCCATTAGAATGCTGTCAGAGGACTGCTGCCAAGAAGTTGAGGGTGCTGTAATTACAAGCCATTCGCTTGAAGACAAGGCGTCATCCCACACTCACGTGCCACTAGAAAGGAAAGCATATGGGTGGCGATGTGGTCTGTCAGCCGTCTTTCTGTAATGTCCTTTAATTCTATCTTCTAACCAAAGCAAAGCAATTTTTGAGAATTTTATTGAGAACAAAGATGTGAGGAATGGTGTATGGATTTAACAGTGGCTTGTGGTCACCATTCAGTTTGAGAGAAGGGGTTCAAAAGGCCAAGAGGATTTATCGTCACCACCACGCTGTTTATGAACCAAGGAATTGGAGCTCATAAACACAATAATGGCATATTGGAAGTATGTCTACATTTCCAAAGCATTGAGATTTCCCCGTCAAAGTAATGATTGGATAGGTTAATTGATTGGTAGCATAATGGTTGAGATACATAGTGATTTATAATAGCATTGACTAAATTCTGGCTTTGGTTGCCCGTCTTGTACATAAAGCCGGCGATAATTGGATTTTCATTCAACGGGCACATCAGGACTAGTTAATTAAACAATAAACTCTCCAAATGTCTCTCACAGTCTCTATTTACACATTTATATTTCCCTGTTCATTTTAGGCTGTTTTGACTCAGGTAATTTATCAAGAGAGATTATTAACTGCCACCATGCATGTGATAGTGCAAATTGTTTTTCCACCAGCTAGTCTTTTTCTCTCGAGTGCTTTGTGTGTTCTTCTGTGTCAAACAGAGATAGCTCATTGGGTGATATCTTGAAAATATTATTTGTAATGCTCCTCAGTTTGACATTTGAGTCAACCTTAATTAAACATTGGAGAGTAGGTGCACCAAAACAGCAGAAGACTTATCTGCACGGGGAGCAAACTATCGACAGGTGTGTATCTTCAACAAGAATCTTTTTGACAGATTTGTGACAGAGGAGCTTTAAAAATACCCACAGATTTTAAGATATGGATGTTTGTCCCTCTTGGATGGAGATTCTAGAGGAAATTTTCGCCATAAATCCTTAATCCTTGTTCCATGAATTCCCCCAGAACTCTAATAACACACAGTAAGAGTTCGTCCACAAGTCTTGTTGACATTCAGAGAAAAGCTTTTGCAGCCTTTAAGAAGATTACATTCATTTTCAGGCGAATCCTTTTAAAAGTCTCAACCAAGGTACATGTATGATGTAGACCACACGACCTGGCCAACAGTCTCTGCTGGTATTTTTTTACTATTAGCCGTAATCAACCAAGCAGTCCCCACTATAGAACCGCAGGAACTAAACTCAGTAACTAAACTAGGAACTAAATGGTGCCTTTTGTGCATTCCTGTTTGCATTTCCACCACATCTGAAGACCCATGGCGATTAGGCAAACTGCCCCGAGAACAAATTAAACGGTGGCATTTGAAACACAATTTTCACATAATATGATTAAAAACACCAACGCGGAGTTGTTATTCTTCATTGTATATACTTACTGTTGCATGACTGATGTTTCAGTGGATGTAATGAATGAATAAGAAAGGTCAAAAAGGAGACTACTGTCTCCACAGTATCTGTAGAGTGCTAGATGGTTGTTTATTTCTCCTTTCTGAGAACTGCAATAAAACTATTAGCAATTCAAGTTTAATTTCTGTCCTTCACTCGCCTTGTCCTCTCATCACCACTCCCTCTCTCTTGTTCACTCACCAACTGTCTCACATGCCGCTCCCTCAAGTCTCCCTTGCTCATGCTCTCAGCTAGCTCGCACTCTCTCCCTCTCTCTCTCTTGCTCTTGCTCTGTTTGTTAAACTCAGGGAAGGCAACGACATTATTTAGTTTTCAATGATCATTACAACAAATATCCACTCCTTGTCCTAATACTGATACAACAGTCCCTCAGTTATTTGTATTGTGAATGAATCTTTACACACACATTGAAGTAGCAGCAGCAGAGTCTGTGTTTGACCAGTCAGCGATGGTCAGCCCTGCAAGCTTCGCCCCGATATTTCCCTTAAAGGTTCGTGGTCGTCTTGGAAACACCCTAAATCCCATTGGGTAAGCAAATATCCTGCAGTATCAGGACCAAATTAACTAGGGTCAATAAACAGTTAAAATTAAACCAGCCCAAAGGTTCCTCAAATCAACTTTCCAATGGAATCAAAAACTCCAGTTGGGAGGTTGGACGACTGGTGTGTATGTGTGTGCTATTGTTTATTTTCCTTGCCCAAGGACATCTCAGGTGGCAAGTAAATGAGAAAAAATAGAGCAGCTTATTAGCATTGCATGCATAAATCAACTGTTTGTGATGTTCCTAACTATGCCTCCATCTCACCCCCTTCCACCCTCTTTTTGCATGTCTATCAAATTTATAACACCATTACCAAAATCTCTTTCACACATGTTTTCCTTCTTCCTGCTGCCCCTTCTTGCTACACCTTTTGTGTTTGAAAGTGCGTTTGTTGGATGGATAATGGGTCCATCAAAACACAATTCATATTTACTCTGAATGGCCAAGGCTCTGCTTCAGTTAGGTAAACTAAGATATGCAGGATATCTCGTTGATAAGGCAACAGAGAGGTTCCTGTTTTCTCATGACACAGACAGAACAGAAGAAGTCATGAATTTATATGAGTTTCAACAGCAAGGAAGCACCAGAGAGCATTGCCAGTGCCAGGTTTACCAGGCCAGTGCACGACACAGTAATTTTATGGGTTCATCCAAAGCTAGTGAGGTGTAAAATAGACTGTGGCGATAGCCCAAACACACTCAATGGCAGCCCTTGTGTCTCCACTAGGCTCTGAAATCATATTCAGGGATAACAATGAGTTGTGGAGCTGTGCAGAAAGTCAGAGCAACCTGAGACACGAAGTGTGCCAAAAATGGTTTGCTTTGCATAACAATTCAGAAGTATCAAAGCAATACAATACACAAACCACTTTAGTCATTGCAGATGGGAAGTATGCATTAACTGAAGGGTTTATTCTAAGCCAGAAATCCATTTGTGGAAAACTAATTGTGTCAAACAGGGTGTTGTTTCATAAAGTTTAATTAATTTGTAACAAATAAGGAAAGGCAGTCACTTCACTTTTTAGCAACTGACAGAACCATTAAGACTATAACCACTGTCAAGATGTTTTCAAAGAAAGCATACTTTTGGCAAAACTCTAAAATCTGACATATTAAATAGATTTAAAACATTTTGCTAGCATTTCACCTGAATGCATCACAAACACCAACCACTGTTAAACACCAAACTTGGAACCAAAGGGGTTTTGAAAATCATTGTACATTAACTTTATAATAATTTAACAGATTAATGACAGAGAGCATTACACTAGATACTTGGCAGGTGGTTCTGCAACAGCCAGTGTGTATCAAAAGCCTTTTATCACTGTTTAAATGCCTTTCAGCAAAAAGCTTAATCCCCACCTATGTTTATAGCTCAGTGTAAGGGTTGATACTGCCTCGACTTTCACCATAGCATCTGGTGTCATCTGGAAAAGCACTGAGATGTTCAATCAAAAACATGCAAACATATATATCGGGGAGAACCTTGTATTACATTATGTGTGGTAGGCTAATTATACATTTACCTTGCATGCATTGAGGTGGAGGAGCAAGTCATTGCTATGCAGTGACTTGTCATCATAAGCCTTCAAACTGGACTGAACCAGACCCCTACAAGTTCACCAGATGGTAGGCAACATTAAGACCACAGACCTCAGCCTCCCCTATCTGATGCACTGTGCTGAAATACAGTGCTATGATAATGCAGCTTAGCTTGGCGCTCAGGATGAAAGGATTCATTGCAGGCACCCAATATCAGAGGGAGAGCCGGAGCAAATCCACCGACATGTCAGATTTCTCTCAAAGAGTCTCAAAGAAAGGAGTCAAGTTGTTCACTGTCGAGGATTTTCCGCTTGCCATTGTGTTGTCTGTGAGATCCCTCGGTGCCGCCATCCTAAACGTTTGATGTGTATATATTCAGCTCTTTCTGTATGTTGACTGAAAGCAAATATCCTTCCTGACTGGTTTTGGGTATGTGTTTGGGCATTGATTACAAGAACAGTGCTGATTTTGTTCTTACACAGATTCTGTTCTAATATATTTAGCATCAGCTATTATGAAGATGTTGTCTCTGGGTTGCTGTGCGCCACTGTAATTCAGGTTGAGAAACAACTTGAACTCTACTTCTTGTGGCTTGTTGTGTTTCGGATCTAGGAACTGCAGCGTATCCTGCAGTAGAAAGATGTATTAAATGTAACAACATGTTCGCAATTCTCTTACTTTTCTGTGATTATTCACACTCACTGTGTTCATCTCTTTCTTTTGTTCTCTTTCCTCTTTGACCTCCTTCCCCTCCTTCCTTCTCCTCTCTTAACCTTTTTTTGCCTGCTCCTGAAATTTTAATCTGATCGGAAATTTTGCACAATATTTGGAATTCCTCACTGCTCCATCATCTTATTCAACTCAGGGGATGTCTCCTTCTGCCACTAAACACTTTCTTTTCCCTATTTTTATGTGAGTTTATTTGTTTCATCTGCATAGATTTATGAGATTTTCAAATTTTTCTGTTGATCTACAAGGGTTAAATATAAAGGGGTCGCATTTTGTGGGAAATTGAGTTTTATATATTGTTCCAAAGCTTTTAATTATAGCTTATGTTGATCAGAACACCATGTTTGGAATCACAACAATGGAAAAAGACTCAAGTGAAGAATTTGTAATAATGAGTAAAATGGAACATTCTTTTCTATTTTTGGTAACACATTACTTTTAATGGCCCTATTTAGCATTCATAAGCAATATCCTATACAAACATTTGATAAATGGTTTATAACATACTATAACATAGGTGTAAGCAAATGTAAGATATTATGTGTTTATTAATGTAAAGTACTTGTCAGCAATTATAACTTATCCTATCAAGCCTTATTTCATGTGGTTACAATTGTGCCTTTCTATATTGTCATTCCTTATTGGTTTATACAGCAGCCTCCACTTATGATTGCCCACAGGACGAGTACATACTGTTTACATGGATACATTCATATATAAATCATCCATTCCCTTTGCCCTTCTGTTCATCCTTTGCTCCAACGCCATGCATCACCCTCCTTATCACACGTATCTCCTCTACCCCAGAAGTCAAACTTACTGTGAAGTTGATTCATACACTGGATATCATAGATAAGGGCTCCCTAACCCAGAAGCAGATATTTACTTGTGATACTGATGACTTACTAACTCCAAAGTAAAATGTGAAGAGTTAATTAGCAAAAATAGATGAACAAATTATTGAAATAAATAAACCGAACCCAGATTGATTAATATTCTCTTTAGTGCACTAAAAGAAAACATTATTTAGGAAAATAAATAAAAAGAGAAGCATCTGTTTTTGCAGATGAAGCCTTCATGTCTTTCTTGCCCAATAATGCCAGACCCAGTGCAAGTGAGGGCACACGGCCATTCACAATGCACTATCAAACATCAAATAAATTAAACACGTATTGCTGTTACTTAGTAACATTCTAAAGTCATTCTACATCTCTATGTAATAGACTTCTAACCTTTCCTTTTATTTATTTTTAACTACTTTTTTAGTGGTGAGACTTTTAGTCATAGTCCAGTAGTTTTCACTTGTATGGTCCAAACAGTATTTTACCATCAAGTCACTTGGTGGCTGTTTTTTCAAATCTCCCTCTTTCTCTCTTTTTTTTTTCGTGATTTTGTAAATGTTTGAGATTTAGGCATTAGCTACAAAGGAAGGAAAGGAAATTTTAGGGTGATGTTTCAACTCAGTAAAATCTTAACGACACATTCAGTTTATATTGATGTTGAGTATAGATTACATCCTACAATACATAGGAATACAATAAAGGGATTTAGTATATACGAGGAAGGTCTATGACTTCTACTTATATATCAAAAGGACTAATAATATTGTATGTCTGAGTGTAGAGATCAAGCCCAATACCCAAAATGCACCACACTGGGATCCCATGACCATTTGAGAAAAATGTAACCTCAGACAGCTTTGGAAACAACTGGTGTCCACATGCCTCTGAGCAACATATCCGAGCCCACCTGCTCGACTGGAACAGCTTTGTATCCAGCAGTAGAAGACTGTGGTTGGGCTAAGCGGCTAGCAGTTTAAATGTTTGGAACTGTAATGAATATGCAGTGTGACAGAGCTTGTAACTATACTATTAGATACCCTCTAAATGTGCACTGTAAATCCAATCTTTTTCTTCAATTAACATACATACATGATGATCCTTCCAGATGGAGTTCTCCAGAATAATGAGTAAATGTATTCATATTCATAAAGTATTCATTGATGTAATGTTTGAATATTAACATAGTTTATTCAAATTATTGGATTGCCAATGATTAAGATCTCTATTAAGCTACTTTGGAAGTATTACCATACAAACCATTGTTACATGTTTCTTTTAGCGTTTGGGTAACAAGAAAACAAATGGAGTGAGGCCTACGAGCCAGTTCGGGCAGATCGCTTGGCACTACTTTGCCACTTTACATGACATTCTCCACTCTCTACTCATATTCAATGTGTCTATTTAAACTGTAAGGCTCTGCTCACTCTTTCGCTCTGCTAGGCTTTGATGCTACAATACTCACTAAAAGCACTACTGTATCATCACTCCTGCAACTCCCAGACTGCATTTTATTAAATCAACCCAACCTGCATCTCCAGTGTGCACCTGTAGGCTTTGACTAGGCACTATATTTCCTTTGGAAACTAGTGTGGGAACTCAAAAATGTCATTTTAGATTTCTATATTTTAGGTTTAAAGTGTGGTTAATGCGTTTACTCAGTCACTATCCTCTGTGTCAAGTGTAATATGGCCCTACTTTCTTTTCTTTCTGACCCTCACACACACACACACTCACAGTCAATCAAACGTATTATATTTTCACCCCTAGATGTTAACACCGTGCCATTCACACTTCCTGTATTACACACACACATCCCAGACATGCACACTGAACCAGCCGCCAATTATACTCTGTCATTAGGATTCGGGGACAGGCTCTGCTGCCACTTACAATTGGCACTAACACGGCAGTCATGTAATAAGGCAGGTCTGCCGGGTCAGTGTTGGGACATGGGGTCACATCAGCCATCTGATGTGATGTCAGAAGTTTGGCCTCAGGGTTCAACGGGCCTCACCAGAGTAGAAGTCAGACTGGATAGGATTGCAAGGTCTGATGGGGAGTAGTATGACAAATGTGGAAAAGCAATGTATGTGTAGAAGTGAGTGAATGTTTTCATGGCATAAAGCTAAAGGCAAGACACAGTAACTTATTTGACAACTTAGAAATTCCTCTGAGCATTAAACCACAATCAGAACAAACCTCTGCCTTTGTGCAGTGAGTAATCTGTCTCACGGTTCAAAGGTGGTTGTGAGAAAAGAAAGATGCTCCAGTCCATAGCTCCAAACTGAAAAATATAATTTTTTGTGCTGTTTTAGCATTACCGTGCATAACTTTACATTATTTGGTAGTATAAAGCAAGTATAACTAGCTTGTAAAAACTAAGTATAGTGTCAGTCAAAACAACCAATAAAGAGAAAATGACTACAACAGTGCAACAATTACCCAATGGTTAGTGATTACCCCTATAGTCTCTACAATAAAAGCTTCATAATGTTTGAGGATATTTAACGTTTTATCCATTTAACACTTGCCAGGAGCAACATTTGTTCATATAGTATCAAACAACAACATTTGGAAAACAACAGCTCAGTATGAAAAGAGTAGACTTCTACTTGTGTAGATATTCATGAAGATTACATCAAAACCTTTTTGTAGATGACAAACATCGCAATGGAGATCAGGATGTTAGATATGTATAGTAGCTTTAATGTTTACAACATGTTTCCTGACACAAGTCATAAAGTGCATTACTGGCATAAAAGTCCAAATGATTTAAAAACAGGAACACATTAAAAGATCAGAACACAAGAATTTGCTATAAATGGTTATTTTACAGAAAAGTGTTAAATGAAGGGATTTAAATGAAAATGCAACATAAGTAAGGATATAAAACGATTAAACGCAAAGAAAACACCACAAGTTAAGAAACCATAAGAAGGTTGACAAGGGAAAGGATATAACATCTAAAAGGCAATTTAAAAGTGAATTATCAAGAGAGGATTAAAAGATAACACAGCAAACACAACACAGGAATGGTAATCAAATACTTGGCCAGGAATTAAAGAAAGGTTTTCATGAATGTGTGTCTTAGAAAGAAAGAAATGGATGACACAGCATGAACAAGCCGAACAGCCTCAGAAAGGAATCAGTTTTACAATCTATTTGAGACCTTGGGTTATTTGGAGGACACTACCCAAAGGGATACAAATACACATATGGATTATATATGTGGCCACAAGATGATGTTGAAATTATAAACAGACATTTAAAATGAAATGATAAAATAAATAAAGTCAACAACTAACAAACCTTTGTACATTGCATTCAGCAGACGATTTTATCCAAAGCGACTTCCAAATAAGGCATATTGTTACATCGGGGGGGGGGGGGTCTGGAATTGGACCTGCAAGCTTGTGAATACTAGGTAATTCACTCGCTCCATGAGCCACCGTCCCCCTGTCCGTACCTCAAACCTGGTCCAGAAGAATATTATAATGTCAGAACTCTCTCACTTTTTTTCTCTGTGTGTTTCTTTCTCTCGTTCACACACAGCTCCACACATACGATGATACACCGTCTTGGTTTAGTGTGCTGCCGCAAGTTCAGCCAATTCATCATAATGATGTAACAAGACTTGTGTGAAGTAGGAAAGGGTACAGCACAATTCTGCTGCAGTGTTTTGCTTGACGTGTATTGTTAAATCGTGACATTGCTCATGTTTTGTCGTTACAGTTGTTGTGGGTCATTAAATGGTCCCATTGGTAAATTGCATCCATGATCTGTCGGTGTTCATTTAAAAATCAGTTTCCAAAATTATCAGTTTTTGTAGTTTTTTCTGTGTTGATGTGTTCTGTTCCTCTGGTTCAGATATAGGCCTACAGTGTATATGGCTGTGTGCCATTGGTTGCAATAAATCTGTTCTCAAACCGCAAGTGTGCCATTGCTAACCAGCTATTGTCGCCTAGCAACGAGAACAATTTGCTGTTGTGTGACGTCTTGAGGTCATTTGCATTATTTATGTAGCCTTCTTGATATAATTTGCATTAAAATAAGAATGCCCCTATCCTAATGCATGCACCTTTGTCACAGCCAGATAAAATATGTTGCTTTTTAGTGATTATTTAATGCTACTCCAGATGCTCACAGTACAGTCCATACAATGTAAAGCTATAGAAAATAACAAGATATTAGATCAAGTTTCCTACACCTTTTGAGCATTTCAGACATGTCCGTTTTTTAAAGGGAAATGTAAAAAGTAAAATATCATCCATGTTGCAGAACATCATTTGGTGACTTACCAGTGTAGATATCAAACATTTCTAAGGTGCTAGGACTCAAGGTTGAACTACAAATATTCTCACTCAACATGCAATGTGTGTATGTGAGAAAGAGTGCAGTAAAGGGAAAAACATGGTTACATGGCAACTGCAGTGTGTATTGAGGACATGACAATATGGTGAGAAATATATGGTACGTGTGTGTGTTTGGAATTCATTTTAATAAATGTAAATGTGCAAAGTCAGTTAATATTCAGGCATGTATGTGTAGGATAAGGCAAGTAACAAAGGTATGTTATGGTGTGTGTTACAGTAACTTGTGCACATGTATGTTTATGTAGACATGTGTGTACGCTATTGTGTGCTTGTCAAAGCTCTACCTAACTCAAAGTGTCCCAAAGCATTTGTTGTAGTGGCTACACATGATTAATGATTGTTGACACAAACACAAACCCTGGGAAGCACAGACAGAGTGAGACAGATGAAGACAGATAGAGGCAGAGGGAGAAGCTCAAGTTAAATACCCCCATATCAACATTGCAGACGCTGTGGATAATAGGCCTCTAAAGGCACATCTTTTTCACTATAACCACCTCCCTAAAGGGTTGCAAGTACACATTTGTAGCATTTGTATAAGAGAGAAAGAAAGGGAGAAAGACCAGACCTGTAGGTAATGCTGTTAATTTCAGATTCCAACATTTTGAATAATTATTTACTTGAAAATCCTTCAGTGTTCATACTTTCTATTGTTCTTGCCTTCCCAGGTCAAAAGTTGGTTAGCTTTGAGATGTCAGGTTCATGAAGTTAAGGAGTATCTACTTAAAAAGTAAATTTTTGAACCAGCAAGCAAGCCTGTGAACTAACTAACCTCCGTTATTTTGTCATAATTCTTGTTTTTATTAAACATGTGAAATGCTGAAAATGTAGGAGACCAGTGTCCACATGTTCAGGTTTCGGCAGTAACAGTGGCGAGGCGTCCTCCACCAGATTATCTGCAGAAAGATGTCCTTTCAGACCTAGCCAACAGAGACTGCACTCCACTAAAAGATGGGTAACAGATAGCAGTCTGCATAGCAGGGGTTAAATCCCCCCAATTGGAGTATTGTTTTAACATATCAGCATCTACCTCCTGATAACAACCTTTTGTTGTGTTTGGACAAGTCATAAAGCTAGATTCCCCCTCAGGATTTGATTTTGAGTTTGAGTGCTGTAACACAGTAAAACGGGCACATTGATGTTATTAGAAACACTGCCTTCACTGTTATTACTTTATTTTGCAATGGTAATAAGGGTGTCACAACTGTTCTGACTGACAATACTAACTAAGGAGTATCTGTCTTCAAGTTACTCGATCGGCCAGTATTGTTCGACTATGATTCCAGTCCCTTTTACTCCTCATTCTGTTTATGCACAGAGCTCTGTATCTTTTAAGTTATCTCCATCCTCAGATGTTATCAGCAACCTGGCTGCGTTATCTTGTGCAGTTTAAGCACACACAGGCGTCAGTTCCCATTCTTTTAAAAAGTACACATATCTCTTTGTCAGTACTCATCTTAACCTCCGTCACAACCTCTCAGCTGAGAACCAAGTAAGTGGCCACTGGCAAAACATTGGTAACTGACCTGTCTTGGCTTGTTTGGAGAAAAAGAGCAGAATAGCTTCAGGAAAATGTACAGTACTACAGTAGCTATTTTATTTCCAACCTACTGTATGTTGTGAATTATACAGTGAAACATAATAGAAAGTCACAAGTTAAGCATTTATTCATGACTATCTGGCACCTACAAAGCTTTAATGTTGAATAGTGAGTGAATGGTTTATCACGGGGTTATCAAGTGGGTTCTTCCCATCATGTTTCACTGATTCTGAAGGCTGTACTGTGACCTCTGGCATTCCGATGTGAATTATTATGTTTTGTAATGTTTTCCATCTGACAACTGCTGCTTTATCTGTACTGTCACATTTTTTTCCATTAACTTTTAATTACCATACCTGCTAAAGGGGATCCATTTAATTTTCAATTTCTCAGTATTTCATCTGTTATTAAACCTTGAATAATAGCCAATCCCCCTTCATAATTACTTGTCAGACCCAGGAATAAAGCATCGACTGGGAATTGTTAGTGAATTAAAGTTGGGAGCTGGGAGTCCACATTTATGATAAAGAATGTTTAATAATTAAAATAGATTAAATACGGTAAATATTTAGTTAATGGTATCATATGTACAAAATGTTGCAGCAAACTAATGTGGCACACGGAAATGTTGCTTTTTTTAAGTATTGCTGTAACATTCAAAAATAACCTGTGAGAAGGAAATGATGCTGAACTAAACACTGCATGCTACATACAAGCCCAAAACTGAAATCTGCCCTTATCTGTTAAGCTTACAGTATTTCCTCTCTTAATGGTACCCCTATTCCCTGAAGGTGATGCTCTGTAGTTGTGACAAGGTAGTGTTATTGTTGGAGGTGATGCACCTCCCCAAGGTTAAGTCAGATCTTATCACAGCGCTGGAGCGAGAGGGATGCTATTTTACAGGCTATGGAGGTGGAGCGAAGAGGGAAGGCAAGGGTTGGGTGATAATGTACTGATGAGCTGCAGCGCGACTCACTGACTCACTGCCTACTTTTTTCTTTGGTGGTCCTGTATAAATATATAAAGCTTCTGTGCATGTTAAACTAGTTCAGGGTGTCTTTTGTTTTTTGTTCAGTGGAGCATGGCACTACAACTGTCAGGAATAAAGGTTTCATTCCCAGTGTTTGCAGCAAAAAAAGCACCCATTAAATGTCATTTATTAATTTTCTAAAAAATCCTTTGTATTTGTGATATTATCCTTAAATGCTGGTATTACCACACTCTGCGACATTGAGCTCTGCCAAAAGAGCCACTGGCATTTTAAATGGTCTTGAACTTCAATTAAACAAGCCTATTGGAAAAGTTAATTGATGAATGGCTTGTAGATGCCGTACAAGATCACAGTTTAACTGTGAGCATGTTAAATACGATATAAAATGATCACTGCTCTCTTGTCTAAACACCTAATCGAAATAATCTGAATTTGTTTGTTGAGGTGATTTAGCCTGATATCAAAAGCCTCTTTTAACCTCTGTTAGACGCTCCATATACAACGCGGTACATCTGTTGCAATACAGTACTTTATGTGTGCACGCACTCATCTATTTGTGTCCATGCGTGACTGTGAAAGTGAGAATCTTACAAACACGAAGATAGAAAATACCCAAAAGATCATAAGAGTATTTTAAAAATCATGCCTGAGTGGTAGACAGGACTAAATACAGCAACAAGCCAATGTGGGTGCAGATTGCTTATTCACACTATATTCTTCTTGTTAGTACATTATGAATCCAAACGAGCCCACCCAAAACTATTTTAACCAGGCAATAATTTAAATATCATCTAAACTGCTATGATGGCAAGCCCATCTTGCGAGGATCCTGTATTTACGCAGATATAATCTATTATGGGTTTATTTTTTCTTTATGAGGGATGTAAACACCTTCGCCCACCTGAATGTCCTGTCAGGCTGTTGCTATAGATATCCGCGCAGAGCACAGCGAGGGGGAGAAGGCAACAACTGAGAAAAAGTGAGAAGAAGAAGCAAATGAGGAGGAGATGCAGCAGAAAAGAGACTGAGTCAGGAAGCAGAGAGAGCTTAGAGAGAGTGAAACAGTGAAGACACCGAATGGGGAACAATAATCCAGCTGGTAGTGGTTTTTTTAAGAGTGAGAGAATGTGTGAGAAGCAGAAAGGGGGAATGATGACAGGGGAAGAGCAGGAAAATGAGCTCTCTACCTGTCAGCGCATCAAAGCCTTGTCGTGTCATATGCTCACCCGCTCACACACCCACTCATCCCCTCAATGCCTCAACCTAATGAGCCAAGTGCCTCTCAATGGCTCCTGTATACACCAGCACTATCACACAGCCATTATAAGTCTGTTTTATAGACAATTTATCACCCTGTACAGCAGCAGCACTATTTCCATTTGCTGTTGTCACGACATGCACCCTTCAAACTGTCATTTTACCTACTCACTGACTTTCTCAATAGGCAAAGGCAAAATCTTACTTATGCCACACCGTATTCAATTTGGTGGGTGGTTTCTATCCATTGCACATAACATGAAGGGGGATATATTTGGGTAGATGGGTAGTAATGGCAGCTTATATCCTAACCTTGTTAAGACCGATCCACAAAGACACTGTTTACAGATACACTCCTATTTGTACAAACATGTCACTCCACACAATATCTAAGTGACATGTGTATGCTGTTTATTTTCTCTCTCTCGTGCACCTTGTGAAGTAAACACCATAGGCTAGGTCCTTAATTTCTAAATCACTCTTTGCGAGGGAGCTTGCTTACGTTACTGAAGAAAAAGAAGAGGCATAGTTAAATTACTTTTCAACTTGTGTGTACATATTGTATTTACATACAAACGTGCGACTCTGACCACCTCCAAGTGTGGTCCGATCGTATTCCAATCCCAATGAGTTCGGCAACGATTTTACACTTGGCATTAAGATGCAATTCACCTTATACGCTACTTCTAAATGATGGTGGTTAGCATTGAGCTGGAGTTTGAATTGTTAAAGAAGAGCCAGTGTCTGTTGGTTGGCATGTATAGCTCCTACGTGTTTCTGAAGTGTTGCTTCTGGTGTGAATTCAGAGTAAGAGCGATTCTCTTCCTGCTAAACAATTCAAATCAAAGCAAATCAACACCCCCTAACCCTGGTACTGTAGCATTCATGCCATGCTCTACTCACTGAACTTCATAGGCCTAAGATCTTTTTACTGTTGTTGCTGTGTAGATGAGGCTTACTTTGATTGCCATGGTAACAAATAATCTCTCCTCAAAAGCCATATCTGCATAACTGTTATCTCTCTAACATGAACATGTTAGTTACAATAGTAATTAACCCAATGTACAGCCGGCCACCAACATGCACTCTTCATTCTTCTTTGAAAATGCATTATTTAAACAACACCAAATCTTGTGTCACTGTCACTGTTTGCTGCCATTCTGTTGGATACCAAAGCTTAGGTTAAAGGGGTAAGGAGTTACTGAGGATATTAACAAATTTCTTTTTTAATGTTCAATGTTTTATTGAACATTAAAAAAGCCAAAGTATAAGCAAGTTCTGTTTGCCCTTGTGTCTGCTCAGTGAGAATATTCAGGTGTACAGGTGCTATCTCTTTCTGCTCTAGGCGCCATAATGTCTCACTGCTATTCTAGCATTTTACTTACAGGTAAATTAAGTGGTACAACACAAATTGTAAAACAATGTGAATGGAAATCCAATATGGCCTAGGGTAATTGGAAGGTTGCAACACCAATGCTGTTTTTAATTCAGTCCAGTCATATTTTCAGAATTTCAGCTCACTCTCAATGCTACAATCTCTTTTCTTTCCAAACCACCCTCATTTACATCATCTGGTTTACCTCAAAGCATCAAAAAATACATAAATGCATCACATAAATGATTTCTTTTGAAAATGTTTCAAACAATATGCTGAGTCTCATTATGCGAACTGTCAGTCATTGGCTCATGATCATTATATAATACTCAAGTTTTCTTTAAAAAATAATAGGCAGTCTTATCTTTAACTGTGTGGTACAAAGTTCTCTAAAGTTCTAATGATCTTAATGCCTGCAAGCCTATGTATCTTTCAAGGTGACTAGCACAGACCCTCTTAGTTACTTTTGAATATTAGATGTTGACATTAATGCAAACCATAAAACGGTCTTACATTTTATCGAAGCCATAGCAAAATGTAGGACACTATTCCTTTGATCCCAGATGCTGTAGAAAGGTAAAGAAATGTCACATTCATCTGCATAAAGTGTGCTGAATTAAGGATGATTCATTCATCCATTTAATCTACTAGTAATAATGCTTTATAAATTACTGAGATGACCCACCCTTAGTTAATGTGAGCAGCTAATCAAGGGCCACCCAGACAGCTGGAAAGTGCATATGCCATCTGGGGGACACTTTATCCAAAGCATTGCGCAGTAAGAGGAGTGGCACTTCAGTGTGGTGACCTTTGGGGAATTGAGCCACTAACCCTGGCATTGCAAGTAACACGCTGTAAATGGTAAATGGACAATATTTTTAAAGCGCTTTTCACCTTAACGGACATAGCCCTTTACAGTTTTTGCCTCTCATTCACCCATTCACACACCAATGGCGACAGTGCTGCCATGCAAGGCGCCGGCCTGCCCATCGGGAGCAACTTGGCGTTCAGTGTGTTGCTCAAGGACACTTCGACATGTGGATCTTGTAATCGCCCTATAATCACTAAGTTGCACAGAAGACTGGTTACTCACATATTGAACCAAGCCAACTGTAAATATCTGGGTCATGTTCACATTTCCGGCGCAAGCTAATTCCTAAGAAAATTGTACAGCTTGTATTGTCTATTACATTGCAGATTGTGGATATTTCATGTTATACCTTGCTTTTCAGTTAATATGTTCTGTGACTCTGTGGATGTTCATATTTTTGTTTAACAATGTAGTAGGAGTACTAGTGTAGTAAGAAACTAGTGTGCTACCAACAAAAAGACCAATTGTTTTTACAAATAAAACATTAAAAAACATCTTCATTTTATGATCAAGAAAGGCTTTAAAGATTACATACAGATAATAAGTTAATTCATACTAAAACCTTATGTTCTTGCTCTGACAATACTGAATGACATTTAGCAAGAAGACACATACAGTATGTTTTTGCAAACAAAATACAACATAACAGAATATTAAAAATATATAAGGAACTTATAAAAAAGACACACTTTAAAGCAGGTGTACATTTTGATTGCACATTCATCAGACATACACAGTTTTGACACAGTTGTAAGATACAGTACATATAAAATTGGACTTGAATTGCAACTTGGCTCTTCTATTGTGCAGTAAATTCCACTGTATTGTGCATTATCTTTATCCCTAATTTAAGTCAAAGCTCTTTTAGTGTATCATGTAGTTAAAGTAACACTTATACAATTGCCAATCAATGGATGGCCTTGTCTGACTTTTTTTAAGCCGGTGGCTCTTGATTGCTGGTGCTTAGCTCTAGGTGACAGACAACTACTTCTCCTCTAATTAACTCATTCAGCCACTCTGACTGGCGTGTGTTTCCCACACATGGGTGGACATAGTATGGATGGAAAAAAAAGTTAGGGAGAAGCGAGGTCAGCTGAGCTGGGTGAGGTTGGAGGAGAGGAAAAATGGTGATTAATGGAATGGAAGTAGGTGATGGTAAAAAGAAGGAATGAAATCAGAAAAGCAGAGAGATGCTGTGAGATAATCAAAGACAAGGTGTAGTCTCCTTTTTTTAAAAGCAGAGTGGGTGGACCACTTCCCTTATCTGTATTTTTCCAGACGTGCAGCTGAGAGGGACACAGGCTCGAGCAAACACCAGAGGAAATATTCAGGGCATAAGGTCCCAAGCAAAGGTGCAGTTTTATCAGGAAAGGGGACATATCAGCCCCAGTAATTTCACAGTTATCACTTGTTCCCACAAATACAGTCTATCAAGTATCTACTGTGATCTGAGTTCTCCTTAAAGGTAAAAGGAACAGTTAATTCACTCAGCCAGTGGGTATAAGTTTAACTTTAACCTACACTTCCCTTCAGTTGTGGTCAGCTGTTAGCCATCTTGCACTGTGGGGGGTAAGGGTAACAAAAACCTGCTAGCATTTTGTCATACAGCAAATGCCCATCTCAGGTTGCAAATAATATTATTCTATAGTCTGCAGTATGATTTTGTTTTCACATTTTTTTCCTGCTTAGGTATAACATTAGATCTATTACATTAAATCCACAACAAAGTGGGGTGTACAAGTGAAGTGTAGGTGATAGACCTTTGCTATTTAGATCGACAAGCTAATTGACTCAAGGCACGATACAAATGAAATGATTCTGCACCTCTCACTCAGATATTAACTGAGAACGATTTATATTAGAGACCAATGGATTTCAGCTATAGTATGTTTCATTGTTAACGGTGTAACCCTGAAAAAGCCAACTGCAGCTGAGACACACTGGCTTCTATTAATGCTTTGTAGTAGCTGGCTTTTTTCATTACCGAGGTTCTTTCTGATTCTTCCACCTTGAAGGCACGGCAAGGTTGCAACAGACGTTTTACCTAGAGAATATTAACTGTTAACTGTTTTATTGATTGGTCTCTGATGATTTCTGAAATCGAAGGTATGGAAATGGAGCAATTTACACAAAATTAATGTTTAAATGCCACCAGTGAAGGAACATTGTAACAAACCCTCAGAATCTGCATTTGCAAAATATGCAACTTTCTTTCTTTCTTATTTATCTGATCTAATTTATACTATGCTACTTTCTTATCTCAGAAAACCTACATGTAGATGGACTACAAATAAAATATGAGAACACAGCAAAATTACACTTTTACACAATTTACACAACAAAAGTGAGCTCGACATATATAAATACATACAATATATTATAACCGGCAACATTGTGACAACAAGCTCTCCTACATTTATTAGTTACACTGTTGACTTTTGGCTCGTGCTGCCTTACTGGAGTGAGCACACATTATGAAAGGAATGTCCAATTATCTCAAGTAAAGGCAAAGACAGACAAAGGACAATCAAATTATCAGCCCAGGGTACTTAAATGCTTTAGTTTAGCTTAAAGGTCACACCTGGTCCTGTCTAGCTGAGTGGGTAGAGAATTGCTTCCACACTTCCACAGTTAGGAGTGTGACCCCCGCTGGGGCAACAAATTATGAACTTGTTGGCTCTTGTGGGGTTCTGTCCAGTTCTTAATTCATGCATCCTCGTCTTTTTGTTCCACCAGCCCATGACGAAGAAATTGATTCAGGTCTACCATCTATAAAGGACCATACACGTCTTTTATCATGTTTTGGCCCATTCTGACAAATCAGGCTGACTTTTCGTCATTGCCAAAATTTTACCTCATGTCACATCACTATAAAAAATGTTTTGATGATAAAAACAAGCTCTTGCACAGTGTGCTTTGTAATAATGGGCTAAACGTGTAATAACAAAAGTATGGTCCTTTAAAGATGCTCCAATTGCATATTATGTCTGAATAAAGGAATATATTTTTTACTCTTCATTAAAATACCAGTAATCCTTGACAGTCTCTGTACATACGTATACATTACTCCACCCACATATGGCACAACCAGCAACATGTCTGTATGTGGTCATAATGGGATTAAGGTTAACAATAACATATTAAATGTACTCAGGTTTTAATAAATGAATCCAATATGCCTATAAGAAGAGTCCACCATTTAACGTTATCATTGGTAGCCTCGTGTAATACTTAATAACCATTTCAGCATGTAAAATACCTTTAAATTGAATAATGGTTTGTTTTATCTTAATTAATACAGTATAATATTAGTGTGCCGTGCATGTGTAGATATGGGGCACTACACATCAAACTGCTCCATTTATAATGATGCCACAAGCTATACCTCACATCTTGTTTACACCTGCAGTGTTCAGAAATGAACATAAATGTTTAAGAAAAAAAGGTCTTGGGGGTCGCACACTTAGTAGTCATAAGCTGCCTCACAAGGAGACTTCTTCAAGTTTACATGGGTTTTTCTCCTGGTCCTCTGTGTCCTGCAATCAAAAAACATCAGCAGATCCACTGACTTTGACTATTGTTGCCCACAGGTGTGAATGTTTCTGTGTCATGCGTTAGTGTGTTAGCCCTGTGATCTAATGGCAATATCGTGTTTATCTGTCTTCGGTCCGTAACCCCCCACCCCATGACATGAATACAGATAAGTGAGATTAGAAAATATACAGATGGAATATATATGGATGGTCTGATAGATTACAATAATAACATAGAACTGGTGTTTCCCAGTGTCCACCAACAGGCAATTCTTGAGGCTAAGTGCCCCCTCAAGAAACAAGTCTATGCATTGAAGGGAAACATGAATGGCCAAGCTCCAGCAATGTGCTTGTCCCTGTGTCCCCGTCTGTGCACCAATATAGAGTAGAGGAAAGCAGCCCTGCCACTTTAAGGATTTGATTAAGTAAAACCTGCAGTGAAGGTGATTGATTAAATGCCCTCACACTCTTTTTCTTTCCGTTTTTCTTTTCAGCAAGCAGCCAGCAGCAAAGTCAAGATGCAGAAAATACCGTATAGCTTGCTCATCCATTGTGAGGAATGTAAATGCATTTGAAGATACTTTGAATATGCCAGTTAAAATGGGCTGATAGTCACTGTTATTTACCGATCTGCTCCATTAAAATGTACATCTTCTGTGATTTCATGTAAAATTTAAGGTTTTCTTTGTCTTGAATAATTCATTCTTCAGAAAACCTATCACGGCAAATAAATTACTTATTTTAATCCCTTTTACTGGTTGTACCAGTATTTTCTTAAAGTAGTAACAATAAGAACTCATCAAAAAAAATAAAAAAATAAAATTGTTATAGGCAGAGACATGTGAAATCCATCCATAATTGCATTTCCAAAATGATTGAGACTCAAAACAAGACCAAATTAGTGGTTCAAAACACTTTTCTTATTTGCAGTGTAGTACATGATATGCACATTGAAACTCACCTACAAGTGATAAGAAGATATGATGCTTTATCTTTAAGATGCGCAGGCTACACCGGGGAGAGGAGGGGGGCTGCCTTGAGTCAGAGCGTGATTTGCATTGGTCTGTTCCATGCTACCTTACCCCCCCCCCCTTATCCCGGGTAAAGGCAGGCTGACGATGCTACTGGACGATACCTTCAGTGAGGCGTGGGGGAACGGAATGACTTCATCACGTCAAGTGGAGCACTGCAAAAACATATCCTCCAAAGCAAGGTATACAGCCTTGTGTCCCAGCTTTAAACCTAACATATGGAATAACTGTTTCCACCGCTCAACAAACAAATGGCAGATCGATGTGATAACGTACAAGGTTCATTTAAATGAAATATTCAATAAGATTACTGCATTCTACTGAGTTAAAGTAATATCTCGCCAAATCAAGATTTACATAGTCAGTGCTAGATTAAGTGTATATTTTGGTCTTTTTCAGTGCAAATGTTAAAACAACGTGCCATAAAGAAAGAGGGGGACGTTGAGAGGAAGGGGGAGAGAAGATGGAGAGAGCCGTGAGTTAAGGGGTGGCTGGAGAGGGAGGGCCGGACGCATGACATCATTCCCTCAGTTTCCCTGCGCGGACAGAGCTGTGGTTTCTCCAAGTGCGCACGGCGGCTGCTGCTGAGGGAGCGACTCCTCCTGCCGTACCAAGACGCGTCCTGAGCAACCTGCGCTCTTGGGGTGGATTAAAAAAAACAAAAAACATTATTTTACCCGGCAAAGGGACCCGTAAACCGCTCCTCGCTGAACCGGCCGCAGGGACGCACACCTTTCTCAAAAAAAACTCGGGGATTATTGCTTGTTTTAATCATGAAGATGTGAGGGTTTATACGCTGAGAAGAAAGAAAAAGGAACTCCGAGGCTGACAAAAAGGTAGGCGCACTTCCCCGTCTCGGGGGGGGGGCCGCGGGGGGGGGGGGGGGGGGTGCCGGCGTGGGGGGGGTGGGTGGGGTCGGGAGGGGGGGGGTGGGATGTGGGGGGCCGGGGGGCGGGGGGGGTGGGGGGGGGGGGGGGGGGGGGGGGGGG
>JAVQJL010052512.1:0-10945 GCA_036024295.1 Nannoperca obscura
GTCGCCTAGTGCTTGCTCATGGTGGGAACGTTGGGTCTTTGTGTGTGTGGAAGTTGGTCTCGACCGGCTCCATGTGATTGAGTGCCCTGAGATAACTTTATGATATGGCGCTATATAAATAAATTGAATTGAATAAAATAGTGTGCTATTTGAACTCAGACAAAAAAAAACTCTTGTGCACATGCAGCATCCTCCCTCCACAGCCCCACACCCGACTCAAAATAGAGAAAATTACAACCACAAAAAACATATCTTGACAGCAGTATTTACTAATGGGGAATGCAGTCGAGGTAGTATATAAAGAGGTGCTGCAGATGACAGTACTCCCAGCTGAAGCCATTAGTGCACTTCGTTGCACAACTGGTTATAGAATGACTGTAAAACAAATATGTGCTGCACATGTGAGAAACATCTTTAAAGTCCATGCACACACGACTTACATTATCATAAATGTGCGACTTAGAGTTGATTATGTTTATGCATTTTATGTTTGTTTTATATCTATTATATTATTTATTGTTGTTCATACACATTGTGGGTAAGGGCAATGGTTCAAACAATGGGAGAAGACTAGTATTTTGTAGTTGAATTCTTCATTGTACAGCATAAGAACATATCACTATGTAGCCAAAAAAAGTTAAACTGCTGTTTCCCTTCAGTAAAATGCACTGACAACTTTCTGCACATCTCTGCTTCTTTGTTTGGCTTTACAAATGCCAAAAAAAGTTTACACCTTGCAAATTCACTTATGCTGCTTTATTTAAGGGTTTTAGCGAAGGTGGGTCATTTTACTTAGGACAAGGGAAGTAAACAGAATGTTAACAAATGTGTTATGTTTAACTTTTTACCATTTAGAGATCAGGGTAGCTTCACTTAAATATACATTGAAAAAGGCATTTTGATCCGAGGTGCCCACATTTCTGCACACCACAGCACAGGTGTGATGACAACAGCCCTGTTTCTCACATTACTTCATATTTGAATGAGAATTTCAACAATTGGCACAATATACCTGCTCACTTGCACTTACCTTGAGCTTTACCTTCTGGAAATCAAGCACACGGATCTGTGGGATTTTGTTGATGACATAGAGCCTGTAATGCTTCTTGTTTGTCACTGGATTCCTTAACAGACTGGAAATTCAGTGATTACAAACATATGGTCAAATACAGTGGTGCAGACAGTTAACCAACCGATTCATCAGAGTACTGATGATTCATACCTGAGAAGGGTCAATGTCTTCACCGAGGCCAGTGGGTCCAAGTCACCCTACATATGAAAAGAACAAGGATTCAGAAAAACACACTATGGTACCGACAGAGACGGAAAGTGTTTGACGGTATAATACCACCTATGGGGCCATATTAATGGGGGGGGGGGGGTATTTTTATCACCCAACGCTACATTTTGGTCAACAGTAACGGCTGTAAGCTAGTCTGGTCCCACAGGCGCTGAGGCGATGTGAGTAATGTTGTAATATAGAGGGACAGTCAGGAGGAGCCTCTTTTGAAGCCTAGAGTAGTAAGTTGGATGCTGCTAACTGTTTTTTATGTTGCTTTGTGGAACTTTATACTGCAGCACTAGCTCAGTTAGCGGTAGCTTTGTTGTTATACGGTTCAGCTCCTTGCCGGTGTGTGTGTGTTGCTTTATCTAATAGACATGCCCTGACAGTAATGTTATAGCTACATGTGAACAATAAATGGTCAAACTGCAGGAATTCGTTGCCTTGACAACGCTGTGTAACTTTGATTAGCAGCAGCTAAGTTGCTCAGAGGGGTTAGAAGCTTGTGCGCAATGCATCCTGGTACATTTAGGTACTGACAGTACGTGTTGCTTTTATTAACACCATTTACCACATGACAGGTGGTGAATTTCCCCTTTAGCATGAACAACAAAATACACTGAAATACTAGAGAAAGAACACGTGATTATTTAACCAAATATGACACTAAAATAAATGCTACCATTATGTAGCTGATCTTAGTCAGCTTTTGTTCATACTGGCAGAGAGATGTGTAATTAACTCTACAGTCACTTTGGAGACTGCAGTATGCTGTAAAGTTAGATAATATTTTATCTAGAATGGATAAAACTCCCAAATGATGACAGATCTGAATCGACAAAAACGATAATCTTCAGAGGTAAATAATTAAAGAGGGGATGTTGCTTTGCATCAGAGGAATTTCTATCAGTAAACTTTGCATGAAATTTAGAGGATTGTTACACCGACTGCTGCTGAAATGTACTCACCAACTCCTGAATGTTGTTGTTTGTGAGAACCAGTTCTGTCAAACTCGGCAGAGACTGCTCAAGACTCTCACCTATGCGACTGGAGAAATATTTCACAAGGTTACCAGCATGCAACCACGTACTGTCTGGCCAAGTATACTTGGACAACATTTGGAAAAAAGGCTGCTCTTAAGTCAGTCTGACATCATGTACAGTAGTTTGTACAATCTCTCAAAGCACTTAATACACCATTATTTATGTGTATAATGAATGTCAGGAGTCTGTTTCTAGAGGAGACTCAAATAAAACATGCCTGCATTGAGAGCAGGCCAGCCCCAACAGAAATGGAATCACATAGGTGGCTGTGCTGCAGAAAGGCTGTCAGTGCTTGTCTAAAAAAGGATGTACTGTGTGCAAATTATGCAAGCAAGTTAACGCCGGGTGCATTCAGTCAACGTTCCACATATTTCTTTCCATTTTCAACGGTTATATGTAATCATGAATCTACTACTCTCTCACAGTTTGATTGAGTGGCGTATGAACATTCAGACCAGGAAGAGCACCGTGTTAAAAAGAGACTGGGTTGGTGTGGCTGCGTTGCTGAAGGCACTGGAGAGACGATAAAATACAATCTAGAAGGCCAAAGTCTAATTAGAAACCAAAGCACTGAACAGTAATTTACAATATGACAACTCTGGGAAGACATTGTTAAAAATTATTTGCAACTGTGACACAAACTACATTAAACATCAAGTATGTGAGCTGTAATTTAGCAGGCTAGGCTACATCACACCAGATGATGGCAAACTGAGATCTTCATCACATCTGTCAACTTTGCAGTGTTTCCACTACACACAGCCAAATGTAGTGTTTCACTACCACCAAACATTAATAAGGGAAAGTTTGTTAACTTCCTATTGAATAATGTTTCTCCAAGCATACCAAAGTGCAAACAGAGCTGATGCAGAGAAGTTAACTGAGACAGAACTAAGGTTAGTGGGTCCAAGTCTGAAAATATTCAAACATTTGTCTGCCTTTAAATTGGGAGGACAAGCCAAATGGGTATTTGGAGCTGTAATTAACACTGAAAAGGGGGATTTTTCTTATATGCTCCAAATGGAAGTACATTTAGTGAATAGCAGGCAAAACATGAAACCCACCCTATCTGAGCATAAACAAAAAAACACTTAACTATGAAGTACAATCCCAAGTTCATTCATCACTGAATTGCTCATGGCTTACTATGAGTATGGAACATTAACATTTTTTTTTTTAATGGAAACATCATATTTTCCCCCATTCAGGGCGTTGCAGCTATAACTTACCAAATCCTGTTGTTGTTCATTAGCAATGTTTTCAGTCTTTTGAGAAGAGGGAAGCCGTCCAGTTTTCTGACTTCATTATCAGAGAAGTCAATAGTGTCAAACTGGTCAAGAGTAGCACCAAGATTTTCCAGCACTGGTATTTTATAACCTGCAAGATGAAAAAAACATGAATGTTGAGGCAGACCGTTTTCTTGTCCTGAAAAAAAAATCTGTTTTGTCTCCAGAGATCAGTATGACAAAGACGGAAGCATAAGGCAAGTGACACTTTTTGTTATATAAACCATGGTGACGGTGCGTATAACATTATTTTTCATAAAATGTATGGTTGATAACAACCCTAAAGTGACAACACTGAGGTTAAAAGGGTGGGAAAACCCAGCATTCAACTTTATTATTTATTTATTTTTTATTTGTGGAAATGGCTAGAAAATAATATATTATATGCGAGTTAGCTTTTCAACAATGAGGGAATTTAAGATTTGGTCTCCCCATTACTACTAAAGGATATTCCAGTTTTTGGAGCTATTCAAAAATGTTGTTGATGTCAGTTTTATTGATTCTCTCATGCTGGGCTGACACACCAATGGGAAAAAAATGTTTCTATGCTCCACAAAAAATGTATCCATGCACTCTTCCAACAGGACGTGGTGTCTGTAGTACCATGTTACTTTTAATAAAAAAAGGTTTGGACTTGTACCACAAATACAGGATGCTTATACAATATATTTTGAACACTTAACGTGTACGTGTTCTAGGTTAACAAATAAAAAAAAACTAAGAGTCGTATAAATGAAATAAATAAATGTATCCGAGCGTAAAAAGAAGAAGCGGCCTTTAGCACACAATTATGTGTGTAACGTTTCTAGCCCAGTCTTACGCCAGATTGCGCAAGCCATGCCAGCAAGCTCTGCAATGCTAATACTAGCTAGCATTGGGTTCTTTTGTACGTGAGAACTTTACAATAATAACTTAACACAAACCTCACAGTGTTTCACCTAAATTCATTCAATCTTAGTTATCCGCAGCAGCACCCACATGTGGATACGTGTCTTTGTATAACTTTTCCCGCGACTCGCAAAGTTGCTGCTAATGATCTTTATGTTGTAGTTAAGAGCAACATAGTAAACCATTTGCAATTTAAGCATACATTAAAGACATTTGCTGTTCATGTCGTAAGGTAAAAACATTCATTTGTCACGTTTTTGAATGAAGTTCGTCTTTAGGCCTGCATAAAGCCTGAGCAAGCTAATTTCCTAGCTCAACATACCCAACTATGTAGTAGTGAAGATAGTTTAACTAACCTCGTAAATCCAACTCTCTGTCTCTCACGGGGTTGGTATATTGAGCTGCCTGCTCAATTAGCTCCGCAGATAATTTCACCATGTCGAGGCCAAGGACAAACGTTACCAAGTTGTGTTATTTCTGCAACAAAACGTCCAGTGGCGTGCACTGCTACAAACACGCTGTTTACCGGAACAAAAGCGGCGGGCGGCTTCTTCTTCCTCTGTGGAGTTTTTCTGGCGGTTGGCAAACCATCTTAGAGGTGCATTACCGCCACCATCTGGACTGGAGTGTGGAACAACCGTTTATGCAAAACCCCTCAAAACAACCTAGATTCTTTTAGCCAAATCTGTGTCTTTTATAAACTTAATAACACGGTAGTGTATGTTGCCTGCTGTTTTTCTCCAAGAGACCTGACACTAAAAGTCATGATGATTTGCCTTCATCAGTGACTGAAACAGATGACTCCTCTCTATTGTATTTCCTACAATGAAGTATTACATGTTCTACTGTTTCTGGTTGGCTACGTGTGCTTGCCTGTTTTATATAATGTATGGTTGAGACCTGTATGACCTATTCTCAGATGAGTGAGGGTACTTTCTTCCCTTTGTTTCCAGCCCACCATCCTCCCAGCACCAACTTATTGTATATTATATAGATGTCTTCCAGTTTCTTTATCATCCCAATACTCCTGCCACACTGACTGTGCATATATCCTAATTAATATCTTAGCTTCAGCTTTGCTTAGTGTGACTTGTAGTTCTACATGCTGAATTCTGAGTGTTTGTTTGGCCAGAATATCCACGGCGGTTGGCTTCCAGCTTATTGGTGCATTAATGCCACACCTTCTGCACCAAAGTGTGGATCAGACAATAGGCCACCTCTCTCTAATGTTCCCTCTATGGATCCCTTGTATCCCTCCTTTTACCTACTCACATCCCATCCTACACTTATTCTCCATTCTTGTCCACCTTGTCTAAGTCTTCTTCCCCATTCATTCCCTTTACTCTGTCGCCCTATCTATTCTTGCCGATCATATCTTATAATAAAGCCCAGTTTCGCTTTAAAATGCTAGCAGTACCCTGACTTGTGCTCTCTTACCCATGCCCAGAACTCCTCTTAATGTGAATTCCTGCACCCCTAATTCCCTCAACTTACTCTTCAACCTTTCTCTGTGCGCCCCATACCTCATACAGTTCAAAACTATGTGCTCTATTGACTCTTCTTTTTCAATTTTCTGTGTTTTATAACAGCATTTTTCGGTTTATTTTGATAACTTAGTTTTTCATCTGACCTTCTTAAAATTTGTGTGTGCATTGTAACTCTTCATTTTACCCCTAAATTTATTTGTGCATGATTTTGTGAGCATAAAAATGTTCAAAGGGAGAAATTATAGTGACAAATATACAGAAGAAGAAGAATACAGTGTTACAATATACTTCAAGCAAGGCTTTTGTCTTGAAATGCAGCTGCAGACTTGCAATTGGGGATGGTGAGTTACATTTGCTCACATCTTGGTAGACATACCACATCTTGTATAAATAATTGCCTGAGAGAAGAATTGTGCTCACAGTCTGTGACTGTCTTTCTGTGTTTTTTTTATTTCACGCTTTCACATCCAAGTAGGCACTCTCCTGTCTGTTTGTCAAAAGTCCAAAAGCATGTGTGTACACATGCAGGTAAGTATTTATTTTGTGAAAATTTGTTTGAAAGCCTGTGTCTGAATAATATAAATGGAGTTTGTAGACAGAAAACAAAGTGTACAAGTTGTCAAAACTACGCTTACAGATACAAACAGAAATATTGTCATGCCCCAGCAAGATTCAAATATTCTAAAGATATTTAGAAACTTCCTGTGGGTGTCTCTGTTGTCGTGTCATTTATTTCACCTGTGTCTTATTAAACACCTGTGTCTGCTTCCCTCGTTGTCTCCTCCTCCCTATATATACTGGTCCCTTCGCTGGCTTCTCTGTTGGTCTATGGTTGATTTGTCCTGGGGTCCATGGCAATTCTTTACATTAGTTTCATGTTCACGTCACCTTGCTGTTTGCCATTTGTTTTTCCCTGGAGCTTTTTGTTACCTGAACCTAGAATCATCTACCTGTAAGTTAATTTGTTTGTCTTAAATAAACCTCACATCATCTGTCTGCACGTGGGTCCTTTCTCTGCTGCCTCAATGGCTTCCCATGACAAATGTACAAGTTTGTAAAACAAAGCTTACAGATACAAACTTTACTGCACAAGTTTGCAAAACTACAGTTACAGATGCAAAGCCCTGTTTTAAGTACACATTTTAGAATATAATACTCCATACCCAAGTGATAATTAAGAGGACTTGATGTGACAATTTTATTCCTTTCCACAAGTATATCCTATAGGTTTGTTAGTGTTCCAAATTCCACACCACCATATTGGGTAGCCCAGTTGCGTGTGTGCGTTAGTGGTGTATTGTCAGTTGTCTTGACAAGAAGGTCGACGCCCTGACACTGTTTCGGAACATATTCAGGCATATCAAGATTATTCATTATGTATATATGTTTAAGATACCCTGTTGCTTATCTTTGCTTTCATGTAGCTAAAATTACAAACTAGTATTTGCTTATCTGCCAAGTTAGTGCTAGTCTAGACACATGCAGCACTTGTCTGTATGAATGGTTGCTTTCCAAGTAATAATCCTTATTTCTGTGATTACTGTGAATACAACCAATTTAGATAATAGCTTGATTAAAGAGTTTACATGGTTTATAGGTTAATAGGATACTTTATTAGCTGTCTTGTAAGGGTGGCAGTGAGGACAGTAATGTTAACTGTCTTTTTGCTCTGTCTAGTTGTCTGCATTGCACAAAACAGTCACACAAATAAGTCAGGCTGAGTGTAACCGTACACATTATTTTGATATTGATAACTATGTAATTACAGCACTAGTTAGCATTTCTGTGACACCAACTGAAGTGAATTTAGACTATCATTTCTTTTCAGCATACAGATTTGTCCATAAACAATCCTGAGGTTAAATCTATTGAGGGGCTTAAAAATAGTTTTTTTTTTATTATTTTTTTTTAATCTTTGCCAATCACCGGTCGCGGCAGATGACCATCTACCCAGTGCCTGGTTCTACTCAAGGTTTTTACCTGTTAAAAGGGAGTTTATCCTTGCTACTGTTCAAGGTGGGACTGTTGGATCTGTGTAAATATAGTCGGTTTAGACCTGCTTTATACAAAAAGTGCTTTATGATATGGCGCTATATAAATAAAATTGAATTATATGCCTGCTTATTTTTTCAACTTCCCAGTTACCATTGAGCATAAGCCTCTTATATGTAGCCAGGACAGTTACTTTAATTAAAAATTAAAACAAAAAACAAAACCAGAACTTAAAAAGGAAATGGTGACATTGAAATATTTGTATTGGAAAAGTTATATTGCCACTGAAACAAGTAGGCTTGCTGGCACTGAAAAAAGAAAATATTTTTCCCTCTTCCTGAACCAGCCATCCTCTTGTTTTCTGATGCTTCTGGAATCACTGCTAACCTAAGGCAGTGGCCTACACAAGTTCCCGACTTCTTAAACAGCAAGTAAGTCTGCTTCACTCTGCCATTGTTTGGGCAGGGTTAAAGTTTACTTGTAACATTTTGCTGGTCTGGCAGAGTTCCGCTGGAATGAGCGCTAACCTTTGCTAATAAATGACAGCTAGCTAACATTAGGTTAGCAGAGAACAGATTCCAGTTCCAGGTGAACTCAATACGAACTACAATATGAACAGTATTCCTGGGTTTACTGAGCTGGCAAGGCTGGTACTGGTTTTCATCCACCTATATTTTTCTCCAGTTCAGATTTCTGTGCCTTTTTACTCCTCAGGTTTCACTCCCTGTCTAGCACCACTCCTGCAAGACAAATAGCAGCACCCAGCATCGAACAGAGCTATCAGTCTAACCTGATACACTGATAACGGCTCATACACCTGTCACCTGTCTTGTCACCATGCTTATCTGTCACGCATGCCAAATTTAACTATCTATGGCTTTTGTGACTTTGAACAGATATCATCTGTAGGTTATAAAAAGTTGGGTTAATGGGGTGGATTACAAACATACTTTCTTTTCATTATTTATGCATTTCAGCACAAGTGATCTGTCATGTCGTTGCAATTGAAAAACTTGATTTGAAGTTGAGAGTTTCAGCAACTAGATGTGTTTTTTGTACCATGTCAAACCTTCGCAAATTAATCAGAATGGGGAAGCTCGTTTTTGGTAAGGATTGCTAGTAATGTTGTTGTATACTAGCTCACATACACTATATAGCTTTGACTGACAAATATCTTCACCAGCTCAGCTATCCATTTACTTCATACTTCATTCATTCATATACTATAGGCTGAACAATAACTGTCCAACAAGAACTGCAGATCAAAGTGTAGCCAAACATATGCTGCAGTTTGCATTTCTGGTTACAGATTAGTAACAAGCTAATACTAACCAACTGCTAATGTAGCATGATGCTAACTGGCAATCTATAATAGTTCCTCAATTCTGTAACTAAAGCAACCAGAAATGTGATGCAGTGGTGGAATGTATTTTTTTTCTGCTGGTGCACCCTCAAAATGAACTGCCAAAAACATGTCTGTCCTTTATTGCAACTTTTAGTAACAAATGCCCATAGTTCAACACAAGCGCACACAAGCACTTTAAGTACAGCCAGTAAGTACAACATCAGGTAAGTAATATTTTAACCTCTAACCTTTTTAACATAAAAATTTGAATTTACTAAAACACTCATGAGAAGTAATGAGAAGTACTCTCCTGGTGTTGGTTGGACTGTACTTAATGAATTTAAGATATTTTGGTGAAGGTAAAATCTAACAATTGCCAATAAATTTCCCTTTAATTGAAAAGCTATTCCTTTTGGTTTTTTCTTGTTTCTCTACATGTCCCAATTTATTTTTAGACGTATTTTGCTAGATGTTGAGACCTTTTGTAAATATGTAAATAATAAAATAAAATTGTGAAAGCGGTTTGTGTGGTAACACAAATATTTAAATGTAACCCTCTATGGCATGGTGTTGCCCTCGGGCAACAAACTATCTTTTTGGACCTCACTGCACCCCTTTATTTTTTATTTTTTTGGTTAAATAAAAGTGATATCACCAGACATGTTTGTAGCCAATGAAATGATGGGCTGAAGTGGGTGTGGCCTTTTGTCTGGGGGTGGAGCAGTCCTTTCTGGAAGCAAAGCCGCACAGGACACAGTGCCACCACTTGGTAAGATAAATATAATGTTTTTACACATTTAAATTAAAATAACTTTTAAAAATCTAAAGTATGTTTGATTGTTTAAAGACTTATTTTCTTATTCATATACTAAAACTGTTTATTTTATTTTTTTTCGTTGCCTCAGGGCAACACTGCGCAGTCAGACCGCTTTTGTTCGGGCAATATTATGCTAAAGTGTGGAGAGGCTCAGATGTGTAGTTATGACCATAGTTAGTTTTTACTTTACTATTTAATGATACTTACAGGAAATGGATGCAAGAACATTTTATGGGCAAAAGGAACCTGATCGAGCAATTAGGGTCATTCCCTCTGACAGTGACGACAGTGAGCTAGAGGAGAGTGACAATGAGGACAGTGAGCTTGAAGAAAGTCAGGAAGAGTGGATCCCCGAATCAGGTTTGAGAGACAGGAAGTCAGGGGTCAGTTAAGGGTCAGACAGCTGTGTGTGGGTGGCCCACAATGGCAGGCAGGCCTTTCAAGATCTGAAGATATCATGTCCACCCTTCAGTACTTTAAGCAGTTTTTCTCTGAAGACATTCTGGAAGTTACTGTAGGGCAGTCAAATCTATATGCAATACAATGTGATACCAACAAGCCCCTTAACCTCACCACAGAAGAATTGGTGTACATGTCATTGTTTGGTTTACCAGGCACCCATATGTTTTGGAACAAAGCCTGCCGAGTGTCTCAAGTAGCTCACACTATTACACTGAATAGATGGAAGACCATCAAAAAATCCCTGCACTTCAGTGACAATGAAGAGAGACGAGAGGAAAATGATGATCCTCTCCACAAGATCCGACCATTGGTGACTCATCTTACCTCAAAACTGACATCAATC
>JAVQJL010052514.1:0-13118 GCA_036024295.1 Nannoperca obscura
GCTGAAATCCTTTTGGCTTCATCAAGAAAATATCTCGAATGTTAGTATGAATGTAGAGGCCACTCCCACCAGGATACGCACATCCAGGCAACATCTGGATTAAGCAGCTAAGATTACATACTGTACATACGTGTGACATGCTCTGGGGAGTGTATGTAGGACTACAGTGGGAGTTTATGCAGCATGAGTCCGCATTCATTTTCAACCACTATTCCCACACAGCTGGTTTCAAGTCAGAACTGATTAGCAGTAATATTCAAAAGGAATATTGAAGTTTTTGGGATCTTAACTGGGGTGTTTACTATTTGGACTGGCCTGTCACACATTTATGTACAAGCATCAGGAGCCAAAGAAAATGCAGTACATTACGAGGGTCACAGCCATGAAGGTAAACAATATATTCAAAACATTTGGTGAAGATTTGTTCCCTTTTCATGGATTAAATTGGATGTCCCAGTACTTTACAAATATTTAAAAAACAGACATTGTCGCTCTCTATATCTGTAATGCACTTAAGGTTGCCAGCGGAGCAAAAGATGTACATAGATTTAATGAAATGCGACAGTGACATTTATAAAACAGCAAGCAGACAAGATATAAAACAACAAGGAGACATTCTATCAGCGTCAAACAGCTCTGCCATCATGCCACGCTCCTGGCTAGGAGACTCATACTGCTTAAATGAAAAGAAAGATCTCCTCCAACTTTCAACATGTGGATTAAAGAGCTCATGCACCACTTGACCCAAGAGAAGATTTGATATGCTACAAGAGGCTCCGCCCTCAACTTTTACAACATTTGGCAACCGGTTCTGGATTAAGTAGAAAGGATGGACGCCTCAGACTTGTCAAATGTATGGCTAAAAGGACAGTGTGGTTAAAGTATATCAAACTGTATTTCAAATTGTATTCTGTAAAACTTGAAGAAAAAAAATACTCTGGGGGGGGGAGGGGGGGGGGACACTAGTCTGAACACTTGACATCAGGGTTAAGTTGAAAGCTCTGCAACAGAAGGTACTCAAGTGGTTAAACTGAGGTCAGCGAACGCGCAAAGAAACCATCACAAACTCTTTGAGGGTTTAATGGTGAAAAATACAGATCTGTATGATGTTTATGTGGAAGAAGAGGAGAGCCTGTTTCCTGCAGGCAGCTGTTTGTCACATGTGACAGGAGAAGGTAGGGCTCAGCTGGATGTGAGGTTGAGCAGGGACCAGCCAGTTCCCCTGGTTAGTGTCTTGTCTGGGCTGTCACAGAGCCTGCAGGAAAACATGCTTGACTTGTCTCATCACGTCACTGCAGAGCTGCTGGTCATGGTGGAGAGTACTCTTTAGCAATGCCCTCAGCGCATCCATTTCCTCCAGCTAAATGACCAGCCAGGAGACAACATACATTACAAGAGCAACATGAACAACAGGAACACTGTCCATAGGCAGAGTGTCTAATGCCATGCATCATTATTTCTGTCGTCTGGTATAAACTTAGATTGAAAAACAAAAAATCATGCTTGTTTTCAGAACCAGCTGAAGACATCTACAGTGGTGTCAAAGTGAGAAATAGTTGCTCGGAGAGTCCTGACCCCCTGGTGCTGAGGGACACTGCTCCTGTGGGACAGAGTCGTAACAGTCACAAACAAGACAGACAATGGAGAAATTGATGAGTCCGAGAAAAAAGAAAATGACAAAAAAAAAAAATCTGCTTGACATTTTTGCATCATGTTGTCACTGAGCCTTGGCATACCAGTTCTGCTTTTACAGTCTTTACTTCGAATCAGATTTTTTCCTCTCCAGCTGCTGCTCCAGGATCCGTGTCCTGCGGTGCTCCTCCAGGTACTTCTGTTCTGCCTCCGAAAACATCTGGTTCATCTCATTCTCTCTGGAAGATTCAAGCAAGTTCTATGATAAATAACAAACCTGCTAAAACTAATGCCATCCCTCTTGATGGTGACTGTAGAGATGGACTAATGAAACTTCAGATAGATAAATGATTAGACAGATTGATTTACTTATTTAATACCATTCAGAAACTTAAGTAATTTATCTATATACATTTTCTAATGATTTTTAATGACATAATCAAATCATAGATTATGTAATGTAATGATTCTTGTGAAGAAAAAGGTAGAGAATTGAATTGCTTTGCTTTGACCTCTGCTACATGTGATAATTAATGGCAAATTATTCTAATACTGACTTTAGCTTGAAGGCTGGCGAAAAGAAACTATAAAACTCAGTTCAGTTCACCACTCAGTCATGACTTCTACTAAATAAATAAAATGAACAATGGACTACAACTTAACAGAATATTATAGGGGTGTAGCGTCGCAATGTTCCCTCACACCTTATTAGAAAAGGTCATTTTCATGTGATAAATAAAAATATCAGTATTGACAAAAATAAAATATCAAAAAGTTTAGTGCTCCTCATTTGAACAATTTTTCTGACACGTATCTCCAAATGAAATGCATGAATACTGCGACCTCTGGGACTAGGATGCATGCTGTAATGCTTTTGTTGTGTCTTTCACAAGCAGCTAACATTAGACAATCTAGCACTGGATAATTTTAGCAACAAAAAAATAAAAAGCCAGCAACAACAACACAATGATGCCGTTACTCATCTAGCTGTAGTGTTGTTTGTTACGTTTTTAAGACTCCATCCTTGGTGAGAAAAGTAACAGAATGAAAAAGTCCTTGCTATTGAAGACATTTTATGGCCAGTACTGCTGGCACAAAGTGTTTGCTTGTTTTGTCGAGATGTTTTTGTTTTGCTTCTCCAAGATATGCATTTTAACACCATGCACCAGTGGCAGTAGAAAATTCAGAACAAGTGGGGAGAAAAACAATGTTTACAATATATATTACTTTGTTCGAAGGACGTTAACCAGCTCAAGGAGTCTGTCCTTCTCTGTGCATAGGATTTTATATTCATAACCCTGGGTCATCAGTGCGCTCACATCAGCTGAACATTGTGGACATTTTGAAGAACTTGGACCCCTGAGAACAAAATTATACACATTTTAAAACATCTATTTTGCTGTTAATTCATTTATCACTGGTACAAAAATGGTTGTGCAGCAATGAATCAGGAAAGGTATAAAAAGGTAACAGCTTTTTGTCCACTTACTTGAACTGTGTACTTCTTCCCACGGCAGGCAACACCTGTTTATGACCAAATTTAGAAACTGATCTGGGGGGCCAGAGTGAATTGTTCATTATTAGCAGTTAGCAGAGGAGATGTAAATACAAGACCAACAGTGACTGTCAGTGACTAATTCCATTAAAAGTAAACCAACTATATTCATACTCCAATAATTACCATTAGCACACATACCCTGAAGATGTAATTCTTTTGTTAATGTCTCCCTCTTCAGGTGGAAATCCTGAACTGCAAATTGTTGTCTTGAGGCTGGACTGGCTTTCCGCACCTTCTTCCTACAATACAGGTCATGTGAATGACCAAGCATTAGAAAAGAGAAGTGGGAGAAAAGTTTGAATCTGTGCAGTTTTCTACAAAGTCAAATACAACATTATTTTTGCTGAGGTGAGTTTAGATATAATTTCCATGTTTTTGCTAAGCTATTTTTTATTTATTTACCTTGAGCTGCTGGATTTCCTCCTGTAGTTCTTTGATCTTGGCCTCTTTCTTAGTAACCATGTGTTTAAGATTCTGGATGAGAGCGTTGTGCTCCGAAGGCTCACTGCTCAGCTGTTGTCTCGGGCTCTGCTGGATCTCCTTGTTCTGTACGCTCTGCTGTTGGCTTAGCCGTCTCAGCACCTCCTGCATCTGGGTTTGCTGCTTCTGCCAGACGAAGTAGATGGGGAAATTTATGTTGAGAACAATGTAGTAAAGCATGGGTTTATCACAGAAGATCCTTCTTTCAACAGTCTGTGGCTTATTTTAACTCGTAAATGTGAAATGTGTGTTGTGTGTAAAATCCATGATGTTAATTTATAAAAACAGTTCCTGTCTTTCATGGTGCAGTTGCTCCAAAACCACAAACTGTCAGATGGACTTTAATCACGTAACACGCTCACAAACAGAGCTACAATATGAAATATATTCCTGTTGTACATAAAACACTTTGAATGCATGTTTGTGATTGACAGAATTCCATGATCATTTGTGTTCATGAGCTTCAGAAAAACATTTTGCACAGTGATCACTCTGAAAACATGTCTGCTTTTCTTGCTCTATACATCTCACAATACCTAAATGAGGTATTGATATACACAATTCATGTGTATACGCATAATAGAACAAACGCCATATCAACATAAAGAGATACTTTTCTCTTATCTATTGCCGTACCAGCAGGGCATCCACAAGCTCATCATCATGTTTGCCCTTCTCCAGGAGGGTGGAGATCTGGACCTTCAGAGTTTTCATTTCCGTAGACAGGGATTTGTTCCTGGCTTTAGAGGCTTCCAACTTTTTCTTCACATCCTCATGATCTTTCAGGAGGGCCTCATGTTCCACTGAGATCCTCTGTACAGTTTTGGAAGGAAAGATCTTGGGCTTTGATACATTGACATGTACAAGTTTAGATTTCAATCCATTTACAGTATGCGTACATAATACCTCAAATGCCTCCCTCTTCTCCTTCTCAATGCTGCGGATGTAGCTGAGGTTCCGGTCTTCAGAAGGGGTTTTCTGAAGGAACCCCATGCCCAGAAACTCTTCCTCTGCACTGAGGACATTTGGCTGTCTTTGCTGAGTTGACTGCTTCAGCTGCTGCTCAAGGTCTCTCACCTGTCGCACAACACCCAGCGTTGTAAATGTTGAATTCCGGTATTTGTTTTATATGTCTGCTATCTTATATTAGTGACTTTGCAACGCACTTTATTAACTCTGTAAAGAACTTTGTAACCTTAATTTCAAAAGCACATTATGACTTAAGATATAATTTAATTTTTGGCCTACCCTTGTCTGAAGAGCCAGTATCTGCTGAGAGCGACCTCTAAAGCTCCCAGGGCAGCTTAGTAATTGCTGAAGGTTGACCTCCTCTCCAACCTCACTGATCAAAACCTACAACAGCAGGAGAAGTTCATATTTTGGAGTACAGAAGTCCCTAATGATCAATCATATGAATATGTGATATTCTTCTTAAGCAGTTAGACTAGACAGAGAAAAAAATACACCACCTTCTGAGCTACTTTCAACTCCTGTTTGATGGATTGAACCTGATTGCGATACTCAATCACTTTCAGCTGCGCAGCAGCTAATTTTTCCTGCTGTGATTTCACCACAGGATTTTCCTGCTTTTGTGAACAAATGATATATGATTCAGACTGCGTTGCAATCATTCAAGTTAGGAAGACATAAAAATATCCTTTGGGGGAATTTTCACATCAATAATTACCCCACAGTCTTCAGATGACCTCTTATCCTGTGACTTTGTGTCAATCTTTTTCCCAGATGAAGAGTGAACTAAAGTGACCTGCAGCTATAGAAAGGAGCATAATATTACAATCATTTATTCAAGTATTCTCTCTGTAATGAATCATTTAACTAAAGAAAATGCATTATAAACAATGTATCTTTGTTTAAAGTAAAATATAGTTAGTCTGCTGAAATGATGCACAACCTCCAACAAATCTAATAAAATTACACTTAATGCAAAACTTTTTTACCTCTTTTTCAAGGTCTTTGATTCTGTTGTTGTTTTGCTTCGATTTAATCTTCTCTCTCTCAATTTCAGCAGTTAGCTCTCTATTTTTCTTGGACAGCTCAACAATCTTGGTGGCTGCTATATCCCCTGCCAAGCCCGATGTGCCTAAACGGATGAGTGGGTGAGTCGTGAGGACGCTGTGACACATTTATGACATCACTGTGGTGTAAAATAAGTGGAGGTTTTGGTATTATACCTGTTAACAAGAGTCGTTCTTCTTCTCTTTTCTTCTTCAAGTGTTTGATTTCAAAATCCTTTTCACTCAGAAGTTTGAAGAGGCGACCGTTTTCATCCTTAAGCTCCCTCAGCTGGTCCAACAAACTTTGATTTTGATCGTCATTCTGCAGCAGTCTGTAGGGAGGAAATTAAAATGAACAGTGACTAATTGTAAGTTAACAACATGGTTGTTCACATCAGTTCATGTAGGTGATGGATATTTCCAAAAACGTAATAATGTGTGTGTATTTATATATTTTAAGTATTAGTATGAAAAGGTTGAGAAAAACAACTTTGGTAAACATTTATTTCAGCTTTTGCAAGACTCACCTGTCTGCAAGACTGTCTGCCCGAACACCTTGCGTAGATAAATCCAAGTCATCACTTTCATTAGGCTTCTCCTTTTTCCTATCTAGTTTTCTTTTCTCCTGCTGTTTTTGTAGTGCTTGGAACTGAAGCCGAAAGTCATACATTTCACCATCATGCTCCATGATCTCTGATTTATAGCATGAGGAGGAAATAATCAGCTTACAAAGGGAAGAAATGGCAGTGGAAGTCAATATTGTGTCTAGAAATTGTGACAAAATGTGGTTATAGTGACATCATCGACACTTGTATATACATTTCCCTGCATTTGAAGGCTGCAATACAGTTAAGTAATACTATTTTTTGGGCATTTGTTTATTTTAGCTGAATTAAAAGACCACTACCAGTTTGGCAATCTTTGATAAATGTTTTCTAGCAGACCAAGTTATAATGGCCAACTTGATGTTTAACGCCCTAAATCTGTATGTATCCTTGTGAAAGTAGCCGCAAAACACGAGTCATTCTGTTCATAGCTCCTCACGATGATGTTTGATTGCGCCCCTTGTTGTACAGACTACATTACACGACCGTCAGACACGAGGTTATAGTTGTTGACCCGACTGATGGCCTAAATGTCACAAAGACTGACAGAAACTGCCTACTCCATTCGTGTTAGCAAAAAAATATGCTAGATGACGTGACGAGTAATTAGCGATATAACGTTGTTTATGGTGCTTTGAGTGACTGTGAATAACTCTAATCTTAGTTCCCCAACTCATTACGAAGTGTGATAGGTTGGATAAAGTGAAAAATAGCTCACCTGTGATTTACCCAAGTAGCACCGTTGTAAACAACCTGGATTGTGTTTTGCGCTGCATCCTTTTTTGCACGGCAGGTGAATAATCTGTAGCAGCTTTGAGACGCTACTGTATCCATAGCAACGACACTCCAGAGACGTAGTACAAGATCTCGCGGGAGCATACGTGTAGTCGTGGACACGAGAGGGTGCTAACTGTTAGTTCACTAGTCTGTAAGGTTGTAGTGAACACTTTTCACAATACAGTAACTTAAAATGAGGAATAACACCCTCAAATAATTCTCAGCTAAAAGATACCAATGTAATGAATGTTGTCCAGCTTTTCCTATGTGTTGGCGCATTCGGTTTTGCTGTAGCATTATAAGTAGTTTGGACTATTTTGGCATTAGGCCTACAGTGCAAAATAACTTTATGCCACAAAAATCACAAGGAAAGAGATCTTTCTTTAAAAGAGGCACGCTCAAAGCAAAACAAAAGTGTTCGAAAAATTGTTAAGACCCATTATTGTGAGTATTTCTCCCAGGGAAATATAAAAACTAACATCAAGCCGAGTCAAGTCTTTATCATTTAGCAATATCCTACATGACCACAAGGGGTCGAGATACTCTACAAAGCAGCTTTTGGCAAACTCCCAAAGGCAGACTAGTATAAAAGTACACAATAACACATTTATTTTTGTCAGGTTGGAAGATACTGGCTGTAGGTACATACAAACCATGTTTAAAATACCCATCCATGTACTGTATGTTAGTTATAAACTACATATATTATAAACAGAAAAGTGAAATGCTTTTTCTCAGTTGACAGGAAATCCCTCGACCCAGGACAGGCAGGTAAGAGGCAACCGTACGGATACCAATGTGATGTAATTGTGGGTGCGATGCATGAGGAGTGATGAAACCTACAGGGTTAGCATAGTCATGCTAACATACACCCTCCTCAGGTGTTATTGTGATGATCTAAACAAGTACCTGACATATGTGCTCCCACTTGCATTTTCGTGTGGTAAACATATAGTGTAACCTGATATTGCATTTGCATACAATTTACAATTTTTATTACTCATTGTGTTATTTATTGTAATACTCATCACAGGAGTTCCAAAGTCACAGGTACATAGCATTGTTGAGCCTCTTGCTACCATAATTTGATATAATGTATACTGTTTATGTTGTATTGTAGGGTGAGACCATACACAGAAAAGTAGTTCAAAGCATAACAGTAAGATATCAGAGCAGAATGTTAGGTACATCTAACTAAAACAAACACAGCCTTCAATGAATCCTACCATCAAATATCTTTTAAAGGTTCAACTGACTGTTGAATATTACATTAAGACTGTATTAGTTTTAGCTATAGTACATAATAAACAGACAGTATATGTTGGCATTTGTTATGAATAAGCTATAAAACAGTCAAGCCACATTTTCAGTGAGGTTTCAAAACATATACGAAACAGAGTATCAGAACTACAAGAGTGGCCATTTTTATTTCCAGAGAAAAAAAAACTAAAACAAAAAAATAAACTTTAAAAAAAATTACATTCTGTATTGCACACAAAAAAACTAAACAAAAAAACGTAACAAGGCACCTATTTAAACATATCACAAGATGGGCTATGTGATGGTTTTTTATAGATTACTGCAAAATCTGTATGTGTACCTCAGTTAGTTTAGGATATGTATCTCACGAAGACATGAAACACTGGACCCATGTGTATCACAGCATAATGAAAAATATATAATTTTTTAAAAGACATCCCAATATATTTGTATACATTGGATTAAATCAGCCATTTTACCTTTATGGTTTTGTTTCATGGTTTTTGTTCCTTGTCCTATTTCCATCTGGTCCTCTACCTTTATATCAATATATTCAGTGGTATAATCTGTACTTGTGGGAAAATACTGTAATGAGTCAAAAATCATTTGTGTGTTCTTGTTGTTCGAATAATGTGAAAGCACAGGCCTTTGTCAGTGGATCACATGTTGTCGAAGCCTTCCATAACATGCCCCTAATGAACTGTGATGCCCATTGAAAGTGGGCAAAGGTGCAAGCATTTTGGATTGGGCAGAAATCCCTACATTGGTACATAAAAGAATACAGCTGTATGGGGGGGGGGGGGGATGTCAGCCTGCCCTGCTATTGGTGCATCTTTAAATCTAGGCTGACAACTTAGTCATACTGTTTAACTGATTTTCTAAAAGTAAAAAAATATTTTTATGTCACTCACGCACCATTCAAATAAGAGGCAACATAACTCAATAATGCCACTTGTCCACACAGATATCAAACCAGCGGGGCTTACAACCACAGTCAGAGTGTAACCAGTGTTAAAACAGCTGAAATCAATAGAGCTCCTTCTCAATATAGAAGGGATAGCTTGACCCAGAAGGATGGGAAATGTAATCAATAAGTTACTATTTACAATAGGTGAGCTGCAGAAGGGATGTGTGCATACAAAGTTATGATATATCTATAAAAATAAACTGTCTACACACCTTAATATGAGGTCATATTAAGGGGGGAAAGTGTCAGATGACAGTCAGTGTTCACTTGTTTTCCACTGCTTTCTGTTCTTCTCTGGGTTTCATAATGTAGTCTCTGTACATCGTATACAGGACCCCTAAAAACAAAGAAACAGGGATAAGTTGCATGATGACCCTTACATCTACTACAAAACTGTTGTACTGTTTTTTTTAATATGCACCTCAGACTCAACCATTGACAAATAAAATGATCAATATGTAACCTGCCAAGATCCAGGCCTATATTAGTTCATGAGTAGAGTTTTAGTCTTTAATCAATTGTGATGAAGTGAAACAATGCACCTGAGATAAAATAAAAACCGTGATAGTCCAGGCTACATACCAACAGTCATGGCTCCAACCACGAAGCCCTGGGCAGCTACACGCATGTGGATCAGGTGAACGGACATTTTTGTATCACCCCGGCTTTTCATTTTCAGCAGTCTGTACCCAACAATGGCAAAGAACCCAGCCATTCCTGCAAGGAGCAAAAAAAACACACAGATCAGTTTACACGTATGACTAACAAAAAGTTTAATAACTTTACAACAATAAACCGTGGGATACGCTTAACAGCATATTCTCAAGTTAATTTGAATCATTTTTCCCTTTTCATGATGTAACCACTATGGCAAAAGATGTACTCACCCACTGGGACAAATGGATTCTCCTTTGCTTTTCGCAGGAACTTGGACTCATTCTCATCGTAATTAGACATCCTGACTAATGAGAAAAGAAAAAAGGAAATTTAGGTATTACAGCGAGTTCGATGTTACTCCCAAAACGTTACGCTAGCTCATTCAGTGTAGGCGAGACCCATGTTAAATCCCCAATATAAACCTAAATTACAGTTTTAGCCTACTAATGGAAACGGTTTAAAGTCGTAGCCCGTGCCGGTTTGTAACTGTGTGATCAGAGCTAATGTTAATGGCCTTCCACGTGAACTGGTCTCAGAGGTTATACATGAAGGGCAGCCGGAACAAACCTCATTTTTTACAGGCCTGCATAACAACAGCCTGCCTGTCCTACATATTACAAGACACATCAACCATTGAGCAATAAAAAAAAAAGTTACAATCGTTTAAAGTGTCTTACATTTTGACTGAAGGCCAAACAACAGAAACACCCCACGGAATAAAATAAAACTATCGAGAGCGAGGATTACAGTCTTAACAGCAGATAAAAATCACTACGCCACAGTAGGTTGGACCGATTCTTACCTGTTTTTAAGGAGTGTGTCGCTGTTTGAATCGCCTGTAAATATGTGATGTTTTAGGAGTCTTTGGAGCCTCAGATCATACGTGCTGAATAAAGGAAGTCAGGAGCCGGCTACGTGATCTAACTGCCGTCTCACGCTCATGTCTGACGTCAGCACATACTCTGTTGTGTTCAGGGTGTAAGGGCAAATGTTCATGACTTGTTGCGCCTTTGGAAAAGCTCTCAGATTGTAAATTAACCTTCTATTTATCAAATTCTGATTCAAATATTTCTGCTTTGTTTTAAATGTGCGTTACTCTAGGCAGCATGACAAAGGTTCGCTGTTATCATTAGGCCCAGATTGTGCTAATTCACAGGGAAAGGGGTTGTGGTTATAGTAAATCCGATGTATCATGAACGAAGCATCAGTTGTACCACTCGCAAATTCAAAGACAGTAAACGAATTTGAGATGGTGCTCCACATAGCTATAAAACCGTTCTTTTTCCTATATCTCCCAGCCCATTAGGCGTATAGTTTGAAATAATCAAACAAACAAAAATGTCTGTTTCACAGTCAGCTACATTTTTATGTCACCATGTTGCATTTTTAGCTGTAAATATCGCATTACTTTTTCTGTCGGATAAACTAGGGAAACTAACACCTAATTGTCTCCGTCATAAATTCTCTCTTTCTACGTCTCTAACACCACGTTGGTTTAAGCGTTTCTTTTGTATGACCCCCTCACGTCATTCCCTGTCTCAACGTTTTAACATATAAAATATGTTAGCAGTTAGCAGTATTTAAACGAAGGTGGAGGTAGTCAAAGGTAATCATCTTGATTCACGTGTTGATCTCTGGGATGATGTAAGAACAGGCTCATATCGCACGTTTCCGGAACGTGCTGCATCGATTCAGAGCCATATAACTAAAAACAATTACATAGTGCTAATAATAATGCGAGGTTATAGTCCACATTTATAGGTTTATGACCCACTTCTAAATTACTTTGAGTAATTCATTTGGATATATAGTCCTATTAGTAACTGCAGTTTTTTTTTATTTGTAATACTAATAATGTATTGTAAAGGCATTCATAGTAATAAGAATAATACAATTACAGTAATAATAGTAACAATAAAAACAACGTCATCATTATTATTATACAACCAGGGGCATATCTGCTACCATCATTAACAGTACAGAGAATTATGACAGCATCTGTACACAGATGTACAAAGTAAAGACCAGTATAAAACCTTGAGCATTTGGAGTATGTATATCATTTTAATGAAGAAATGTGTCTCTTCTTAGAACTAAAAACCTCAAATTCCTCCTTGAAATAGTTAAATACACCACCCAAGTGACATTCTAAAAAGGTTTTGTTGGCATAGAAATATTTGCTAGGCTAATTAATGTTACATTATGCATGATTATTAGGTGTGCTCTACTTGGAAATATTTGTACCTAAGACTGAAAAAGTAGGGCAAATTAAAACCAATGTTGCAGGCTTAAAAGTAACTTTAAGACTTTCTACTTTAAGTATAAAATTAAACACTCTGACAAGCTAAAGCAGAATAAATCCATGGTATCTTAACAATAGCAACTTGCCATGGTTTTGTGAGAGCTTCTGCATTGTGTTCAACCTTCTTGAGAATGGAAATCAAAAACAGCTTTGAAGCCCTAATGAGCCTGTGGCATTTCCTTAATGCAATTATGGACTTTCAGTTTCCACTGATCATGCACCAGACCCTGATGTATACTGCAGATTAAAGTAGAGTGCTGCAAACAGCCACCACTTTTCCAGACAACCCTCTAAGAACACAACTAAATTTTATATTTATTTTCACTTTGTTGTTTAGTATTATGTAGTGTCATACTTCATATTGTAATTTCTGCTGATCCATTCTATGTTTGCTATGTCTTTGCTGAACTAGAGAATTTAGAATTCTTTGAAAAGGTATTTAAAAATGTTTTGCAAATGTCCATTATATTCAATTATGTAACGCACATTTGTGCAGGATTTCAGGCAACAACGCAATTAGTGAGGTGTTCTAAGAATGAATTGACACAACTTTAAAGAAGTGGTTCATGCCTAAATGAAAATGATCATCACCTATCTCCTGAGCCGTTATAAATCCCCTGAAGTAAGGTCTGAATACACAGCCAGGGAGCTCCATTCTGGTTAGACTTGATGGTTTAAAGTACCAAATGTCCTGTTTCGTGGCTTCTTATGACCTTTTCTGTCAGAATAATTGCACTTTACATCCTAACTGTTACGCCCCGTCTAGGGTTTTTTTTATGAGCGTAGCATAAAGTGAAAAAAAGAAATACCCACACCAGAATTTGCAGATCCAAAAACCCACAGGTTATTTATTCACAAGCACTCT
>JAVQJL010052519.1:0-13654 GCA_036024295.1 Nannoperca obscura
GAGAGAGAGAGAGAGAGAGAGAGAGAGAGAGAGCACGTCTGTAGTAATTTTCCTGATGGACTGCATTACTCTAGATGGGGCTATTACTCAGAAAATAAAAGTTTCAATTATTCCTAAAATGCCCTGGACCCGTACACACACACACACACACACACACACACACACACACAGTGATATACTGTATAGCATTATTCTTTAGCTATGCATACTTGAACAGACACGAGGATTTACAATAGTTCACACACAGCAGTCACTCAGGCCTGCAGAAAGGTCTTGCTCATTTATATTATTCGACTATATTTTTCCCCTTTTTATTATTTTTCATTACATACGAGGACATTTATGGTTCATTAATCATACGAGCGCAGCAGTAATGTGTATGCATTGTGGGGCGTGTGTGTGCCTATGGGCTGTGTGTGTGTGTGTGTGTGTGTGTGTGTGTGTGTGTGGGCACCTGTTAGTAGAACTGTATCCTGATGTGTGACGTAGCTCCACGTACGGTACGTTCAGGCAGCTCCCCGCACCATCTCTGCTCATCACTAATTCAAAAGGACAAATTGGAATAAATTTAAATGTCTGCATCTCATTTCAGTAGCAAAGACAGTGAACTACTCAAAATAGTTACATTAAAGCAGATGGAAAATTAACAAATTAAACATGTAAAAGCTGTAATAACAGAAAAAGTATTTTTTAAACTAGGGCTGTGCATAATGATTATTTTTAATCAATATATAAGTATATATTTATGTGTGCGGGATTATTTTTATTTTTAAATTTTTTATATCATTTTAAAAATTACTGTGTTATTTATTTTATCTTTAAAATGTTAGAAACCTTTTGAATTTAAATTAAATGGTTAATTAATTATGACAATTGTTGCAGATTAATTTTCTGTCAGTCAGCTGATGCTTTCCATTAAACTATAATAATTATAATTATAATAATGATAACATATACAGTAATAATAATGATTCATTAAATGAAATGCGTGTTACATACATGATAACGTGAGTTTAATCTGTTGGTACAACACATCAGAAGCCGTGTTAAAGGGATGGCTTTAGTTACGTGTTTCCTGTTTTCAGCTGCTGAGCTGCAGAATGTTTTCGCCCTCTAACGACAGTGTGTGAATAATTGAAGCAGCAGAGTTTCTCTCTGAGACTGCAGCCGGGACACTGACTTTAAATGTTCCACTGAAAACTCAATAATCATGTCAACATGTCAACATGTCCAAATAAAATGAGCTCACGTTAAATTATATGTAACATTTTCAGTGTCAACGTTTCCTTTTGTTCACTTCAGATGTTGTTTTCAGTGAAAACTAAAATATTTCCTCCTTACCTGTTTTATTTTCCCCCACACTTTTCTTATCATTCTTCCACTCATTCCCACTTTATCACTTCCTGTAGAACAACATGATAAAAATGAAGGAGGAGGGAGATAAAAAAAAAAGTCAGAAGGTTCAAGCTAGTTTACACAAGACACAAGAGGAAAGAAGAGAGGGTGCAGGCGGAGTGATGAGGTGCTTGCTGACTAAGTGTTTCTTATCAGAGACTGAGTCCAGATGGTTTGCAAACACACCTCCCTCCCTCTCTCTCTCTCTCTCTCTCCTTGCTCCATTCTCTCCCTATTTCCTTCATGTCTTCACTCTTTTAATCCCTTTATTCCTTGAATAGTCTCCAGGATGCGACCTCCGTGATATAAATCGTGTGCCACCTCAGATAAAAGCCGGCCACGTCATGTGATAATAAAGCCTTTATCCAAAGAGCTGCGCTCGCTGGATCACTGTCAGCTGCAGTAGCAAAGGCTGATGAGAGCGCTGTTGTAGCCATCACACGGCACCGCAGGACAAAACGCTGCCGAGGAAGAACAGGAGCAGCAGAACGCAGCTCCTGCACGCACGCACACACACAACAAACTCATTGTGTTTGTTGTGTGAACGAGCCAACGTCTTATTAATACTTCAGTCTGTGAAGTTAATATTATTATTAGCAACTTTAGAGACATTTCAGAGAATAATGACAATGAAAGCGAATTGTGAGAAACAAGCTACTGAGTAGCATGTAAATACTGAGTACACACACACACACACACACACACACACACACACACACACACTCAGGACCCGTGTGTCACTAGCAGCCTCCTTTCACGTCTTATCTTGCTGCTCTGGGAAATGAAGACAGGCGATGAGACAGGAAAACGAACCATGAGCACCTGGGGGTGGTGTGTGTGTGTGGGAGGGGGTGATTAGAGAGAGAGACAGTGTGTGTGTTTACCTGCGCCTGCTGCTTGCCTCTGTGTGTGTGTGTGTGTGTGTGTGTGCGTTGGTGGACTGCAGCGATGTGTTTTATCTCTACTGTTGAGCGCCCTGCAGGGAGCCGGTCCTCCTGTTTGTTTTGTGATGAAACCAAACACATCTGGCAGCTGACAGCCAATCAGCTCGCGTGTATCGTTGATGTAAATGTGTTTTGAATGAACAGAGCTGCTGCAGTGAAAAGGCCTCAGCGTGCCGCTTCACAGCTTCAGCTACATTTAGCAACATGTTATTCATCATTGTGCAATATTTGGATAACCTGAGTGTGAGTGTGTTACAGAAGAATTTAATCTACTGAGGTAAAGAGACATAAATCTGCTGAAGCTACAAGAACACACACACACACACACACACACACTTAACCCCGTGTCCTCTTTATGGTTACCTCCTCCCCCCTCTTCCTCCTTTACCCCTCCTCCTCCCTCTCTCCATCTCTTTTGTTTGGTCATGTCAGGGGCAAGGCAAGGTCGCTATCCCAACAGGCCATGGGGTCAGCTTACAGGAAGTGTGTGTGTGTGTGTGTGTGTGTGTGCAACCTATGTGGTTTTGTTAATGTGGTGTTGGTGTTGAGGTTCTTTCGCCTTAAAAGGGATTTGTTGTGGTGATAGATGAACACACAGACACATGATGACACGTTTCTCATACATCACACACGCACACACACACACACAGGTCACTACCTTGTGGTTAGGGTGAGAAAAGATACGATGAGAGATTCCAATCAAAAGCTTTTTCATTGTTTACGAGCGTGTGTGTGCGAGCGTGCGTGTGTGTGTGTGTGTGAGCATGCATGTGTGTGTGCTCGTGAGCGTGTGTTTGCGAGGGTGGGTGTTTGTGAGTGTATGTGTGTGTGTATGTGTTTGCGAGCGTGTGTGTGCGTGCGTGCGTGTGTTTGTTCGTGCATGTGTGTGCGCGTGTGTTTGTGTCTGTCTGTGTGTGGATTTGTGTGTGTGTGCGTGTGTGCGTACGCGTGTGTGTGTGTGTTTGTGTCTGTCTGTGATTGTGTGTGTGCTTGTGCGTGCGTGTGTGTGTGTGTGTGTGTCTTTCAGGAGTGTATCTGTATCAGCACCTACGTGTGGACGGTCCAACACATCTGTGCATGTGTTTGCTTTTTAGCCTGGACATGATTCAGTTTCACTCTCTCGTTCTCTCTCTCTCTCCAGTTCTCCACGTCGCTCTTTTCCCTGATTAGTCTTGCGGTTGATGAAGGACTTTATGTCTGACAACCTGAGGAAATGTCACAACACGTATGCAGGAGGCATTTAGACGGAGATGACTTACATTTGATTTAACGCGGCAGAGTGAGGCTGGTTACTGCTGCTGGATTTAAAGCTTCACTGCCACAGCTACTATCTTAAAACACAACACGTTGTTAGATCTTATCACTCCCATGTTCATTCTACGAGTTATTTTGTCTACCTTTTCTACTTCCAGATGTCTGGAGCTTAGTAGGACGCCTTTTGACAACCCTGAGAGAAGGAGCATTAAGGTGTGGGTGGAGTTAGAAAGTGCAGGAGATTTCCCCACCTGAGATTAAAGGTATCATAAAATGTAGATGATGTGGTTGTTGCGTTGCCTGCTGCTCTGTTCTGTTGAGGCTGGAGGAGATATGTCTGTACTTTGCCCTCTGTGTGCAGGATTTGATTGTTGAACTTTAATGCAAGATGGCCGCTCAAAACAGAAGCTCTTTAGTCTTCTTCATGCACACATTTCATCTACGTCTCACACATAAAATCCATTAAGCGAATACATACAGAAACTATCCGAGTGAAACTTCACATAATTGACCATCACACACCACCACCAACTCTGTGCTGCTGCAGGAAGCATCGCAGCCTCATCTGCAGTCTGCCAGTAGGGAACTCATTTACGGCCATTGTGGTATTGGCTTTAGCTTCACTCATTACCGCTTAATGCTGTCAGATGAAGAGTAAATGGGCCATGCGTGAAAGATTCCACAAGACTTCAGACGTATGTTGAGTGATTTGTTTTGTTGCCTTCTGGGAAATGTCTCAGTTTCAACGTTTTCACACAATCAATGAAGACGGAGCCAGTGTCCGTGCATTGGAATGCAGCCACGTGTTTGATTGTGCTTTGGTTCCAGGCAAAACTGGCTTTATCTTAAGCTCCTCGTTTTCTCAGCCTCTCTGTTCTTTCTCTACATCCGTCCGCGTTGTAAGTAGCTGTGGGCTAGTGTACGCAGCTAGCCCACAGCTAAACAACCCTGAGCCAACTGGACTCTCCGCTGCGCCTGGGAACACTCGGCCTGACTGTGCAGGGTTATTTCAGGATCTGGCCCTGGGCTGTACTTTGCAAAATGTCTTGCTCTGCCCTTTTAACCACAAAGGGAATGAAATCCATGCTAGTGTCTTGCTTTAGGGAGTGGAACCGCTAACCTCGACTGATCCAGGACAGTGGCCGCATAACCGTTTAGGAACGAATGCCACCTGATGTTGTGTCACGTGTCCTTACAGCTCACATAGCTGATCATAAACAAATGAAATGGAGACATTCTTGGGAATTTACCTTACCTGCAAATGCACACACACACACACACACACACACACACACACACAGTAGTGGGATCGTGCACAACAAACCTTGATACCAATACCAGGATCCCTTACAAGACAATTCTTGAAATAGCTAAAAGTGTTTTTTCTGATCAAACGCAGTGTTTGTCAGTTTATTTGTAAGTGAAATGTGTCCTGATGGCTAACACTGGCCACACTAGCCACTAACTAAAGAGTGTGCAACTAGTAAAACAGATGCATTCATCACTGCACTGGATGCTCAGTGAAGCTTCCAGCAGAGGAAACAGGCTTCAGCACTTGTACACTCAACTACGCCTTCTTGGTTTTAGTAACAGAAAGCTGCAACTTCTTCTCAATTTTATTTATTTTGGCTAGAAAGAACAATGTAAATGAGAGCCTTTGTAGTTTCATATACGAACCATTCAAAAGTGATATTATATTTGGCAGGTGAGCTGATTTTGCCAGCACACTGTAACATCAAACACCCCTGCAGTTCACAGAGTCTCAGCTTTACATCCACCTTACTTCAGTGTGCAGGAGGAGCTACTTGTGGCGACTGCACTTTTCACAGCCAAGCACACAACAGTTTAATCAATGATCCTGCATTGAGAGAATTCACAGCTCTGACAGTAGTCGAGCACAGCTTTGAAATCCTTCAGGCAGGTTCTTAACTCATAGTAGATGTTGCAAAGTGCTTCATCCATGTCATGCCATCTTTTTTATTTGTGCATCCTGGATTGTGTGGTAACGTCTGCGTGCACGCTGCTTCTCCTTTCTGTCCAGGTGATAACGTTCTCTATAAATGCATTCACGTGCTGAAACGTGTGCTTCTTTGCACTACTTGGTTAGAGAATACTCATATTTGACATAAAGGCATGCAGTGTTGTTCGTAACACAGTGGCATCTAATTGCAGTAGATTTTTTATATCTTCACCTGAGTTACACGACTTGCTGGACATGCACCACGTTCCTAAAGCATGAAAAGAAGATCATTTGATTTGGTCAGCTTCATCTTACTGTCACGGCGCAGAACGCAGCCTGCTGCAGCGCTGGCTGGGCGGCCGTCTGCCTGCTTTAACTGAGATGTGCAACTGCACGTGAAATTGTTCTCTTCGAAGCAAGTTGAATTAATGACACGTACACCAACCGTGTTGTGTGAGGAGTTGCCCTTGTGATACGTTTATCATGCAAACGTTGTGTACATCGGTTTGAAATGTTTAACTGAGCAGAAGCGAGAAACAGGCTTTTTGTATTTTCTCTGAAAGCAAAGACCCACTTCTCTCAACTTCTGTGAAATTATGTGCAACTGCAAGAGTGTGATATGTGATGTGACGGACAGGTGTGGCCGAGAGGCAGAATGTGCAGCGAGACAAAAGACAGGAAACAAAAGCGTTATTTAAAAGCACCCGTTGTGTTTGGACTAACGAAGCGGGTTTTCTTTCTCTTCCTGGTTTCCCTGTTGTTGCCGTTTCTCTATGAGCTCACTATCTAACAGTCGGCGTGGTGACAGCAAGGTTGTCATGTTCGCCCTGCATGTACTTGCTGTTTACCTCAGTGTGTTTGTGTGTGGGTGCGTGCATCATGTGTGTGTGTGTGTGTGTGTGTGTGTGTGTGTGTATGCTGTTGTTGCGCCCACTCAGTGCGGTTAATGCCGGCAGCGAGGCTAGGCAGAGTCAACCAATTAAGCTAACTTCCATATGTAGCGTAACACTGCCTGCCCACACACAGTTTCAGGATGCACACACACACACACACACACACACACACACACACACACAAACTTGGACAGACGCTTTTCTCTGCCTTTTGTCCCTCTTTTTAATTACACTCTCAAAGACAGGTTTATTTAATTTATGCGTTTCATTTGAATATGTGGTGCAGAAGAGTGGATGTGGCTTTACTGTAGTCTTAGGATATAATTACATTTTCTCTAGTGGAAAGAGATGTAGACAGAGGAGAGCTAACTACAACAGGCACTGGGCTAATTGCACTGTATAACTTCTCCACACACACACACACACACACACACGTGCAGATGTGGACACATGGCGCACATGTGGGCATCACTGACCCTTGTGGTTTTGGTCACTACACAGCAGACCCATTCTTCTCCTCCCTCTGAGTCTGTCTTCTGTGTGTGTGTGTGTGTTCATTCAGATAGCCCTCCTGCTTTCAATGACAATCAGGCTGGCTAATAACCATGAAACTAATTCACCTCAAGACTTGGCAAACGTCTTTGAGGGAGTCCTGCTGCAGTGTGTGACTGGAGACTCTGTTTGCTCAAGGAACCTCTGAAGTGGGCTCTAAACTCGTTCTGGACAGACTGATATCCTGCATTAATGGTTTATTGTGGCAAGTTGCAAATGGTTGACAAGACAGCTTGAAAATAACAATAGAAAATGCTAAATGTGGTAAAGAAAGTAGTTTCTCATGTCTCAGGTTTGTGTTGTTGAAATGTTTTTGCATATTTTCTGTGGCAGCCTTCATTAGAAGACATGATCTTTGAGACTTGTTGCCATGTTTTTAACCTTTCTTGATGTCACCATTAGATGTTGTTTTTGTAAAACTCTCAGAAGAGAGAGTTGGCTCGCGTTGCCCAGAATTTGAGACAAGAAAACACTGTGAATGAGTACAATTAGTGTGTTCCCATTGCACCGGGGCTCCTGAATGGCTGCAGCTGCCTTAAATGTTTGTTTCGGCACTTAGAGTCATAAATCCCCCCATTTCTCACCCAGAACCTGGCTCAGTGCCTTCAGTCTAATTGCCCCACAGGGTTACTGCTCGCCATAAAACAACCGGGTATTCATAACTGAATTCAGGCTACTTATCTCATTCTGTTAGTGTGTCTGTCAGGGAGGTGCGCACCATTAGATTATGTTTGTGTTCCAGACAGATTTCCAGAGAACCACTTTGGTTAAAAAAACAGCATTTTATCCCTCATTTTCTAAGTGTGTGTGTGTGTGTGTGTGCATGACTTCCATCAACATCCGTTTCCTGTTGCTGCAGGATGGCACGGGGAATTCTACCTGAGTGAAAGGGATTATTAATTTGGGCTTAATGCTCTGTAAGTGACAGACACACTGTATGTGTCTCTATGTTCATGTTGTACGTGTGTCCAGTGTCTTTAAAAGGAGACTGGGTTTGAATGTGATGCTTCAGTCGTTGTGTGAGTTTGATGTTTCCTGTAAAGGTGCAGAACTTTAGCGTCTAACTGTTTCAACACATCTCATGATTTCAGGCTGTTTCACATTAAGAAACATTCGCTCGGTGGTTTGAGTAACTAATGATTTGTCGTTCTTGATCGCTGTTTGAGGCTCCCCCGGCAACAGCACTGTGGCAAGGTGTGAAACCATAGCAGCACGACAGCTCTCATGTCTTTCTGGTCAAAGCATCCAGGAATTCATTTGATCAACGGATTCATTCAATGACGCGTCTCAGTGAAATTGAAAGATGCGAGCGTTGCTTGACAGAGAAGAGTAGAAAGTTCAGGACTGTGTGTGAATGTATTGAGTGAGATGTAGTGCATAACATCCTCTGTTCAAACTGCTCCTGTGCTTTCTGTGTGACTCCTCGCTCTCACACAGTCCCTCACGTACACACAAGGACACAAGATACCATGTGATGCATGACCTCATGCAGTCCAATACAAGTCCAGACACTCTGTCAGGCTCAAGTTCATTCAGCTGCGTGACCATTTTGACGCCCTTTGTGTTGATTTGCACTATATTGTCAGGTGTTGCTGTTATTTTGTCCACCTGGACAGTAAGAGTTCTCAGCGTTGCTTTGGACGGACACTGTGTCCTCCTGTCCACATGTCCTAGTGTCCTTGGGCAAGACACTGAACCCTAAGCTGCTCCCGGTGGAGGCCGGCAGCTTGCATGGCAGCTTGGTCGCCACTGGTGTGTGAACGTGTCTGAATGAGATCGATCTCTAAAGCGCTCGGGGAACCGTTAAGGTTGAAAAGTTCTATATAAGTGATTTCCTCGTGTTGGTTCTTCTGATGAGTTCTTACAGAAGACAAACAAGCTTCCATGTGTGTGTTTGCTGTTTCTAACTTCTCCTACTGTCTAGAGAAATATCATGCAGACAGAAAGAGGCTTCTGAAAGCATCAGGGGGAGTTTGTGTGTGTGCTGTTGTTAGCTGCCCTGCAGCCGTCCTTTCTTCAGCCTGCGCTCTTGTTTTGAAAAGCTGAACTGCAGCTCAACATTGAGTCTGTTTCTGCTTCGTCCCAACGTGCCAAAAGTCTTAATCTCCTTTAATGAGCCGGGGTCCAGGAGAAAGATAATAGATTAAGCATTTGGGTCATGGGCTGAGTACACTGAACAGAATCAAATGGCCCAGAATCACAAGTGATTAACCTTTCAAGGTCTGCAGTGGTGCTTTTGTTGATTGCTTTTAAATGTTACCATTATTTGTGCAGAAGGGGCGAACTGGACAAGCTTTGCTGTTATGACAGGAAGACACCTCACACACAGTTTCACTCACACAGCAGCAGGAGAGCATGCACACTCATCCACTCACACAGACACAGCTGAAACTCAACGGAGTGTCTGTGTGTTTGCACGTATGCTTGTGCAATCATGTCGTGTTTACTGGATACTCCACAACATCTTTCCATATTCTTGTAAACAGCCTGTTAAATTCCCCACACACGCATGCACACACTCACAATTGAATGAAATTATAACAGATAAGCAGAGAGGCCCAAATACATGCTGTAAGAATTAAACAAACAAGGGGAGGGAGGGAGGGAGGGAGGGAGGGAGGGAGAGAGAGAGAGAAGTGTTAGAAGATAGAAAAGAGAAAAGCAAGTGTGAGAGAGAGGGAGAGGGAGAGAGAGGCCCAGCCACATGCAGAGATGCAGAGATGTGCTTGTGGATTTTCCACTGAATGGACAACAAAGCCCAGGGCTCTGATGTGAAGGCAGGCCATCACCGTGGCAACGGATTAGTGACCTAGTCACTCAGGTACTCTGTGGTTATGTGTGCCTGCGTTCGTGCGTTTTTGGTGTGTGTGTGTGTGTGTGTGTGTGTCGTAGTCAGCATATTGCTGCGTAAACAAAAGCTGTGTGTGGTGAATAAATTCTGCATAGTAAACAGCCAAAGGGCATGTGTGTGTGGATCAGCAAACTTGTCAGTAAATATAAGGAGCAAAGTGGTGTGTTTATAAGCCACATTATTCATTTTCTTTCTCTCTTTGGGGCTTTAAGAACTGCCCAGCTGTCCATGAGCAAGGCAGTGGCTGACGGTGGAAGAAAGTGGTTGGTTCGATGTGTACGACATGATTGTAGGTGTATGAATGAATGAAACTGCTGGTTGCCGTCTGCATCACGTCATGTTGGTGTTCAGAGATGCTTCATATCTTTTCAGCGTTTTGGCACCAGATGCAGAATTGCACCATTCTTGTGCTGCAACAAATGTTCTTTAAACAGATTCACCTGCAGCTCAGACCCCGAACAGGCCACCGCTTGTATAAAGAGAACGCTCTACGATTCACATGTATAAATCTATCTGTTCAGGTTCAACCGCTTCACCAAGCAGCCACCTTTTAGACTGTTAACTCGTGAGGAATTGCTCCTGCTGATTACAAAACAAAAGGGAGATAGCAGATAACAGAAACGTTGTGACGGGCAGGTTTCTGCACGCTCTCTGCACATTTACTGAGACAGAAAACCAGAATCAACAGAATGTGAAAAGAAAAGAGCCTTTCTGATGTCAACACTATCTATTTCCTATAGAAACCTTGTATCTGTTCCCTAGAAACTACCAACACAGGAAGTCAACGTCCCATGCAAGAATACACATCTTTATTATATATAGGTGTGTCTGTGTGTGTGTCTTCAGTGAACAATCAGTGTTTGTGCTTGTGCTCCCAAATGTGAAGTTGTCAGTGTGTCCTTGTCTGCCTGTGTGTGTGTGTGTGTGTGTGTGTGTCAGCAAGAGAGTACATGTAGGATGTTATGAAGAAAGAAAGAGCGATTAAAGGCTGAAGCACCGGCCTGACACGGAGGCTTCAAGTGTCCGCTTGTCGTCGTCGTCGTCGTTCTGCTGCTGATGCTTTCAGGATGGTGGTTGTGTGCAGAAACATCTCATCTTAGGAACATTTTTTTTAAAAAGAAACTGAAAACCTAACAAATAATATAATACAAATAATAATACAACTAATAATAATAGAAATACAAGGTGAAGGTGTGAAGGTTGAGTTTAGGGAACGATTGTTGTCCCTCTGTGACCTTCTTACAACTTCTGTGCAGTTTTAAAGCGTCAAACCTCTTTTGTGGGACAAATGTGGCCAGCCAATAGCATGAAGGCAGCGATTATGTTGACTCAACAACACATTTGTTAGTAGTATATAAGGAATTGGCTACCAACACTCCAATATTGGCACTCTTTCCCTCCCATGATGTCTGTCTCTCTTTGGCTTGGCAGATATCTGAAACTCTTCTGTTCTTTGTCGTTTCACGGTGGATGTATAGCATCCAGCTTGTCTGAGCTCGTGATAATATATCCCCGCACGTCAGGACTCAACCATACAGACAGTTAGCTAAAGCTGCACGGAGCTGCATGCTGGTGTGTTGAGTCACTTGATGAATCATTTTATTCAGTGTCAACATCAATAATATTGTTAAATGGAGCTTTAAATGACAGGGTAGGCAGCGTTGTGCTGTTACGGTGATGAGGGCCAATGCTACATATAATATCTACAACAGATTGAACATTTGAGTGTCACAACAAAACGCAGCGAAGGTGTTTGACGGCTTCATGGCAGCCTTTGTCTGTCTCGGTCAGCTCTGTGAGCAGGTAACTGGAAGAGTCTGGAAGCGGTGTCAGGATCATTTAATGCCGTGGCCATGTTTTCACCTGTTTCACTGCCTGCTGTGGATCTGTCAGGAGACACACTCATGCTCTGTTTGCTCAATTGCTTACGCTGTACCCAACCACCAGCAGGCGCTCAGACGAGCCGGGCCAGGGAGTGTAATGCATCTGTTTTATGAGTGCATTCTGGCAATTACAAATTCCAGGTCATCTACACCAAGTGTGGGGAGGAGGGGGGGGTGACGAGTCTCACTCACTGCAGGTCTGAGAGGAGAAACCACCCCGAGGATTAAATATTTCTTCTTTTTTCATGTCAGTCATCACTGTTTCTCCTCGTCATGGTCTGAAATGGAGGCTGAACGAGCATGTCTGTACAGCTGCGAGCCTCAGTGAGCACAGTTCACCGGGGGGGGGGGGGGGGCAGATGGACAGGGAGTCAGACAGGAGACAAGGAGACAGAATGGCTGCAGGAAAAGTGAGTGAAGAGGAGTAGAGGAAAGACACGTTTAATCACAGATCAGGATCAGATTTTAATCTGCCAATTAGGCCGAGTGAAGAGAGACCCCCCCCACACACACACACACACATCCCTCTGTGGCATCCTCTTTACTCTCATCCTTAGGAAACACACTTGGTTTGAAATGAGACAGAAAGATTGGAGAAACAAGAGGAAGTTAAAGAGAATAGCAGGAATCCTTGTGTTTGGAGTGAGTCAGTAATGCAGGAATCTCTCTGTTTGGACAATTAAATCCCTCCAAGAGAGAAAGAAGACGTAGAAAAGACCAAAGAGAAGGAGATATCTCTGCGTTTGAAGTGACACATGTCAGAAGGTGAGGACAGAGAAAGAGAAGCAGAGGTGGAGACAGCAACGCTTTAAAATGATAACACACTGAAATGATCTGTCCAGTCAGCTGCTTTGTTCTTCTACATACATATCTTCATCCATAACTGCACACACACACACACACACACCACTCAGAGGCTAGAGCCGGAGCAGTGGCTTGCACACACACACACACACACACACACACACACACGTCTGGCAGAAGACTTCCATGTGAAGTGACAGCAGGGTCAGCGTTGACATTTTAACTGCTGACCCATTTGTCTGTATGAGGAGAATTGTCGTTGTCTGACAAACGCGCAACGAGAGCGCGTTACTGCAGCGTGCACACAAACATGGACGGGCAGCGATTAAATCCACATCCTCACAGTCTCATGTTCTGCCCTCAAGACTTCTTATTCTCTGTGAGGGAGAAAGTGTGCATTGCATCTATTCACTACCTACACACACACACACACAAGCAGAGCTGGTGTGTGTGTGTGTGTGTTGCAGATGGCCACATGGTGCCTACATGACCCCAGGGTGCATCACTTCATATTCTGTCCGTTCAATCGATTGCGACAAAAGTAGAATTAGATGGAAACAAATGAAAGCAATACAAGCAGCTGTCCGTCCGTCAGTGTCCTGCTCTGTCCGTCCGTCAGTGTCCTGCTCTGTCCGTCCGTCAGTGTCCTGCTCTGTCCGTCCGTCAGTGTCCTGCTCTGTCTGTCCGTCAGTGTCCTGCTCTGTGTGTCCGTCAGTGTCCTGCTCTGTGTGTCCGTCAGTGTCCTGCTCTGTCCGTCAGTGTCCTGCTCTGTGTGTCCGTCCGTCAGTGTCCTGCTCTGTCCGTCCGTCAGTGTCCTGCTCTGTCCGTCCGTCAGTGTCCTGCTCTGTCTGTCAGTGTCCTGCTCTGTGTGTCCGTTAGTGTCCTGCTCTGTCCGTCAGTGTCCTGCTCTGTCTGTCAGTGTCCTGCTCTGTCTGTCTGTCAGTGTCCTGCTCTGTCTGTCTGTCAGTGTCCTGCTCTGTCTGTCAGTGTCCTGCTCTGTCTGTCAGTGTCCTGCTCTGTCTGTCAGTGTCCTGCTCTGTCCGTCTGTCAGTGTCCTGCTCTGTGTGTCCGTTAGTGTCCTGCTCTGTCTGTCAGTGTCCTGCTTTGTCCGTCAGTGT